>CM066587.1:7352500-7550000 GCA_033816785.1 Picus viridis | reverse complement strand
TCAAGAAACATGAGTACAAGGAACTGTGGGGCATGGATTAATGGCCATGATACTGTTGGGTTGATGGTTGGACTTGATGGTCTTAGAGGTCTTTTCCAACCCAAACAACTCTATGATTCTGTGATAGGTTTACTGGGGTGACAGGGAGCTTGTTTGTTCCTTTGATGTCCTCAGTAACACTAGCAGTCAGTGTTGCTCTTTTTTTCCCCTATCAGCTTGGTTTTGTGCTCAGCACTTCTGAAGTCCTCTTTGGGCAAAGACTTCAAGTACAAACCCCGAAACGATCAGAAGTAAAGTTTTAAAGAGAAAACTGCTGCAATTCCAGGGGAGCTGCAGAGAGAGAAGCAACCACAGTCAAACCCTGCCTTTCCTAATTGGCAACAAACTCATTAACACCCCGAGGATGGGAGCAGAGTTGCCAGTCTGAGTCTAATAATGGTCCTGTTCTCCACAACATACCCTGATGTGCACTCTGGGTGGATATCTGAGTAGCTGTTGAGGAATTTAAGCATTATAAATATTTCAGGTGGCAGCCTCTTCATGCATAAACTTGGCTAATCAGAGTGTAGCATCAAAGCCACCTAATGAGTAGTAAAAATGAATCATAGTCCCCTCACACGACGTATTATGAGCAAGTATTGTAATGGCTGTGAGAAGAATCTTGCTAGTTCTAGTGGATCTCCTGGGCTTTGCAGTTATTTGGGGATGAAAGGAGGAAAACAGCAACACCTTGCTGTAATATTTCCTCTTCTCTGTCATTGGAAATTGCTGTGGCGGTGAAGTCTTGGTCCTGGAGAAACCAAAGGGAGTTCTGCTGTTGACTTTGGTGGCACTATGATTGCCAGACATCATGAGGATCATAAATGTTTGAGTGCTGGATGAAGTTAAACAGACAAAAATGTGAAGCTAAAGGGCTCCTCTGGCCACAGTGCATGAGTGAGCTGAGAAATGCCAGGTTTATGGAAGGAGAATGCTACCACAGATGTTGTCCTGGCTGGCACCTTTTGCAGCCTGCCCTAGGGATTCCTGCTTTGGCAGGGGGGCTGGACTTGATGACCTCTGGAGGTCTCTTCCCACTCCTAACATTCTGTGATTCTGTGATTTACACAGCAGCTTTCACAAAGTCACAACTACCTAATACATTCACTCCCCCTACCTACTACATATTCATGAGGTAGTGTTTGGTCATCCCTGCCTACACAGACAGCCCCAGGCCCCCTCTCACTATCATAGAATCATAGAATTGTCAGGGTTGGAAAGGACCTCAAGGATCAGCCAGTTCCAACCCCCTGCCATGGCCAGGGACACCTCACACTGCAGCAGCTTGCTCACAGCCACATCCAGCCTGGATGCAAACACCTCCAGGCATGAGGCTTCCATCACCTTCCTGGGCAACCTGTGCCAGTCTCTCACCACCCTCATGGGGAACAACTTCTTCCTAGCATCCAATCTGAATCTACCCATTTCTAGCTTTGTTCCATTCCCCTTAATCCTATCACTTCCTGACACCCTAAAAAGTCCCTCCCCAGCTTTGTAGTCCCCTTCAGACCCTGGAAAGCCACAATAAGGTCTCCTCAGAGCCTTCTCTTCAGACTGAACAGCCCCAACTCCCTCAGTCTGTCCTCAGAGAGGAGTTCCAGCGCTCTGCTCATCCTCGTGGCCCTTCTCTGGACACCTTCCAGCACCTCCAGATCCTTCCTGTGCTAGGGGCTCCGGAACTGGACACAGTACTCCGGTGGGGTCTCACCAGAGCAGAGCAGAGCAGAGCAGAGGGGGAGAACCACCTTCCTCGACCACTCTTATATGTTTAAAACTCATAACTCCCTTTCTTGTCTGTGTGTAGCTCACACTAACCAAAGAAAAAGCCTAAAAGACACAATCTCATTCCACACTTTGTGAGAATCTTTCTGGATGTTGCAAAACAGGTGGTGAGAATGAGGGCTACAAGGATGAGTAAGGGACTGCAGCACTGCCTTACGAGGAAAGGCTGAGAGAGACCTGAGGCTTTCTAGGCTGAAGAGGAGAAGATTAAGAGGGCATCTAAACCATGTCTATAAATATCTGAGGGCTCAGTGTCAGGAAGGAAGGGACAGCCTCTGCTCACTTATGCCTTGTGATGGGACAAGGGGCAATGGATGTAAACTGCAGCACAGCAAGTTCCACCTAAACATGAGGAAAATTCCTTACTGTAAGGGTCACAGAGCACCGGAACAGGCACAAGCACATCTGTGAGAGACAAAATGATGGAGGTTTGCTCTAGTTGGAGATGTCCCTGCTGATATTAGGAGGAAGTTGTGTCCGGTGTCCAGTTCTGGGCCCCTCAATTGAAGAAGGATATTGAAAGACTTAAATGTGTCCAGAGAAGGGCAACGAGGCTGGGGAGAGTTCTGGAGCACAGCCCTGTGAGGAGAGGCTGAGGGAGCTGGGGTTGCTTAGCCTGGAGAAGAGGAGGCTCAGGGGAGACCTTCTTGCTCTCTACAACTCCCTGAAGGGAGGTTGTAGCCAGGAGGGGCTTGGTCTCTTCTGCCAGGCACCCAGCACCAGAACAAGAGGACACAGTCTCAAGCTGCACCAGGGGAAGTTCAGTCTGGAGGTGAGGAGAATCATAGAATCAGTCAGGGTTGGAAGGGACCACAAGGACCATCTAGTTCCAACCCCCCTGCCATGGGCAGGGACACCCCACACTACATCAGGCTGCCCAGAGCCTCGTCCAGCCTGGGCTTAAACACCTCCAGGGACGGGGCCTCAACCACCTCCCTGGATAACCCATTCCAGGGCTTCACCACTCTCATGGGGAAGAACTTCCTCCTCACGTCCAGCCTGAATCTCCCCATCTCCAGCTTCATTCCATTCCCCCTAGTCCTATCACTACCTGAGATCCTGAGAAGTCCCTCCCCAGCCTTCGTGTAGCCCCCTTCAGATACTGGAAGGCCACAACGAGGTCACCTCGGAGCCTTCTCTTCTCCAGACTGAACAGCCTCAATTCCTTCAGTCTGTCCTCATAGGAGAGGTGCTCCAGCTCTCTGATCATCCTCGTGACCCTTCACAGAGAGAAAGTGCTGCCCAGGGAGGTGGTGGAGTCACCATCCCTGGAGGTGTTAAAGAGGGGACTGGACGTGGCATTTGAAGCCGTGATTTAGTGAGCCATGAGGTGTTGGGTGACAGGTTGGACTTGATGCTCTCTGAGGTCTTTTGCAACCTTATTGATTGTATGATTCTAAGTTCTTCACAATGAGAGAAGTAGAAAGCTGATACAGGTTACCTACAGATGTGGTGGGGGCCCTATCACTGGAGACATTCAGATGGGACTGTGAGCAACCTGTTCTAGCTGAAGGTGTCCCTGCTGACTGCAGGGTGGCTGGTGTTAGGACCCAGCGTTCCCCTTTCAAACCCTGGTCAGCAAGGTGTGGGGGATGGCCATGCTAAGGTTCAAATAATTCCCTTGGAGTAAGTGAAGGAGAAACAATTCAAAGCAGCTAATGAACTGAGTTTATTAGATTGAACTGGAGCAGAGGGAAAATGGGAGGGAAAAGCAGTGGGGAAAATATATATCAGAAAGAAGGGTGATCACCGTTTCCTTGGCTTGAGAATGGTGGCACTGTCACTGGTGCAGTTCCAAGTTTCTTGGTGGCAGCAGAAGAGTAGGGCTGTGCCACAAGGGCAGTGCCATGAGGCCTTCTCTAGGCTGCAGGCAGCACAAAGCAGGGATGTGATAGTCTCTTCCAACCCAATGGATTCTGACATGCTGGGATGGATTCTGAGATCCTGGGATCCTGGGATTCTGAGATCCTTGGATCCTGAGATTCTGGGATCCTGGGATTCTGAGATCCTGAGATTCTGGGATTCTGAGGTTCTGTGACCTTGGGATTCTGAGGTTGTTGGATTCTGAGATTCTAAACTCCTGGGATTCTGGGATTTGGGGATTATGAGATTCCAGGATTTAGGGATTCTAAGATTGATTTGGGGACCGTGAGACATCCAAGTGCCGGGTTCTGCACATTGGCCACAGCAAACCCCAGGCAGTGCTACAGGCTGGGGTCAGAGTGGCTGGAGAGTGGCCAGGCAGAGAGGGACCTGGGGGTGCTGGTTGATGGTAGGCTGAACATGAGCCTGCAGTGTGCCCAGGCAGCCAAGAGGGCAAATGGCATCCTGGCCTGCATCAGGAACAGTGTGGCCAGCAGAAGCAAGGAGGTCATTGTGCCCCTGTACACTGCACTGGTTAGGCCACACCTTGAGTCCTGTGTCCAGTTCTGGGCCCCTCAGTTTAGGAAGGATGTTGAGTTGCTGGAAGGTGTCCAGAGAAGGGCAACAAAGCTGGGGAGGGGTTTGGAACACAAGCCCTATGAAGAGAGGCTGAGGGAGCTGGGGTTGCTTAGCCTGGAGAAGAGGAGACTGAGGGGTGACCTTCTTGCTCTCTACAACTCCCTGAAGGGAGGTTGTAGCCAGGCAGAGGTTGGTCTCTTCTCCCAGGCAGCCAGCACCAGAACAAGAGGACACAGTCTCAAGCTGTGCCAGGGGAGGTTTAGGCTGGATGTTAGGAAGAAGTTCTATACAGAGAGAGTGATTGCCCATTGGAATGGTCTGCCCTGGAAGGTGGTGGAGTCACCATCATTGGAGGTGTTCAGGAGGAGACTTGATGGGGTGCTTGGTGCCATGATCTAGTTGTTTGGGTGGGTTGGATTGGTTGATAGGTTGGACGCGATGATCTTGAAGGTCTCTTCCAGCCTGGTTTATTGTACTGTATTGTATTGATTCCGAGATGCTGGGATACTGGGATTCTGAGACTGTGATTTCTGAGATTCTGGGATTTGGGGATTCTGAGATGGTGTGATTCTAAGACCGTGGGATTTTGGGATGTGTGGGGTTTTTTTTTCCTGGACCAAACCCCCATCAAGTCACTTTGGGTTTGCTTTCAGCCGCACGCAAAGCAACAGTCCCTAAAAAAAGTAGCGCGGCGCAATCCATATTTCAGGAAGACAGCAAATATATTAGTCCCGGGGGATGCATCATTTTAAGTGAAAAATCTATAAATAACAGCTTTTGGTGGGGTTTTGAATGTTAAAATATGTTCCTTTTTAATTAGTCATTATAGGTATTGATTGATGCTTACTGTACTTCTGACGCCGTTCCTTCAGGGCTTTGTGTATTTCATAGATTGGGGGATGTAAAAAAACTACTTGAAACCAAAGCAGTAAAAGAAGGGTAGTTAGAGGGAAAACAGGAGGGTGGGTGGGTGTTATCGGGGTGGGGGTTTTGGGGGGTTTGTTGGTTCCCCCTTTTCTTCCCCCCTTCATTTACATTCATTACATATTATGAGTTTAATTACCTCCCTCAAATAATCCCGCTCGGAAGGGATGATGCTAAAGAAGGCGTTCTCCGATGATGATTTTATTGATTGTGACTGATGGATGGCATCAACATTTCATAGTGAAGAATCATGGTTTTGTTACATCAGGAAAATTAAATTGGGAGAGTTATTTTCTTTCCCAGTGATAGTGGCAGTTAGAATATTTCACCTGTAATGAGATGTGTGCGTTATGTGCCATAGTGAACCACTGCTGAGCCATTAAATATATGTAAATGAAGAGAAACACAAGAGAGCCTGGGCATAATAACGTGCAGAACAGAGAAATGGATCCTGGAAAGTGATTAATTTATTTGATGATGCCTCAAGTGAGGAATTTTAGGTCACAAATGAAGTGACAGAATGACAAATTACCATTTTAAAGAATTTACTGGGCATCATTACTGAACAATTGTCAGGTAGTTTATGGTGGCTGAGAAGATGGTATAAATATAGATCTTTTCCTTATCTGAGATGAATTATTAATCACCTTTTTAAAAATCTTTGTGAGTGATGGTTGGCTGTCTGATTGGAAATAATGTGTTCTACAATTTTAACTAAACCCTAATATGATCTGTAACAGGAATCTTTACAATTAAAGCCTCGGCGGAGAGTGGTAGGAGGTTTACAGTCAATTGCGGTTTTAATGTGATAAAAGAGGCTGAGTTTGCTGCTGGGTTTCAATAGGGTTTCCTTAGGTATATTATCCCTGCTGTGATGCTATTCAAATGTTTACCATTTATTTTCATCTGGAAAAGGGGGGGGGAAAAGGAAGAAGCCGTGCAGATACTCAAATTGTTTTGCCTTGGTTTATTAGTTAATGAAAGTGAAATTCTGGTAATTAGGAGATAGTTAATATTTTTTTCTCTATTTTTTTCCCCTTTTAATTTCTCTTTCCTTTTAACTTTGTTTCCTTTTTATTATGGTTCCTTTTAACTTTTTTCCTTTTTATTTTGGTTCCTTTTTATTTTGGTTCCTTTTCCTTTTCCTTTTCCTTTTCCTTTTCCTTTTCCTTTTCCTTTTCCTTTTTCCTTTTCCTTTTCCTTTTCCTTTTCCTTTCCCTTTCCCTTTCCCTTTCCCTTTCCCTTTCCCTTTCCTTTTCCTTTTCCTTTTCCTTTTCCTTTTCCTTTTCCTTTTCCTTTTCCTTTTCCTTTTCCTTTTCCTTTTCCTTTTCCTTTTCCTTTTCCTTTTTCCTTTTTATTTTTCTCTTCATTTTTCCTATTTATTCTGTTTCCTCATAACTTTTTTTCCTTTTTATTTTGTTTCCTTTTTATTTTTCCTTTAAATTTTGTTTCTTTTTAATTTTGTTTCCTTTTTATTTTTCCTTTAAATTTTGTTTCCTTTTTATTTTTCCCTTTTATTTTTCCCTTTTATTGTTTCTTTTTCTTTTTCCTTTTAATCTTTTTCTTTTTCTTTTTCTTTTTCTTTTTCTTTTTCTTTTTCTTTTTCTTTTTCTTTTTCTTTTTCTTTTTCTTTTTCTTTTTCTTTTTCCTTTTTATTTTCCATTTTTCTTTTTCTTTTCCATTTTTATTTTTCCTTTTTATTTTTTCTTTTATGTTTCTTTTTATTTTTTCCTTTTATTTTTCCTTTTATTTTTCCTTTTAATTTTCCTTTTATTTTTTCTCTTTATTTTTCTTTTTATTTTCCTTTTTATTTTTCCTTTTAATTTTCTTCTTATTTTTTTATTTTTCCTTCTTATTTTTTCTTTAATTTTTCTTTTCATTTTTTCCTTTTTATTTTTCCTTTTATTTTTTCCTTTTTATTTTTCTGTTTATTTTCCTTTTTATTTTTCCTTTTAATTTTCCTTTTAGTTTTTCCTTTTTATTTTTCTGTTTATTTTCCTTTTTATTTTTCCTTTTAATTTTCTTCTTATTTTTATTTTTCCTTTTTATTTTTTCTTTCATTTTTCTTTTGAGTTTTTCCTTTTATTTTCCCTTTTTATTTTTCTTTTTATTTTTTCTTTGTATTTTCTCCTTTTTATTTTTCTGTTGGGGGGTGTTGGTGGGGTTTTTTATTCTTTTTTTTTACTGCCTGCCACATTATTTAAAGTGAAGTGACTGCCTTTGTCAGCTGGCTTGTAAATGCCGTCGCCTCCTGTTTTGTTCAGCTTCTGTTTGCTTTATGGATGTCATGTCCCTTCCCTGTCTAGATGTCACTGCCTCTGCTACCAGCAACAGGGCTCAGGGAAGGGGAAAAGAGGTGGAGGGAATCAGAGAATTGTTTGGGTTGGAAAAGACCTCTAAGAACATCGAGGCCAACCAACAACCCAACAGCACCACAGGCATTAATCTGTGGCCCCAAGTGTTGTGCCCGCAGGTGTCCTGAACCCCTCCAGCGTTGGTGACTCCACCACCTCCTGGGCAGCCTGTTCCAATGCCTGACCATTCTTGCAGCAAAGAAATTGTTTCTAATCTCCAATCAAAGCTCCTGTGGCACAATTTCAGGGCATTTCCTGAAACTGATACTAGGGAGAAGAGACCAACCCTCCCTCCCCCACCCCCAACCACCTTTCAGGGAGTTGTAGAGAGCAACGGGGTTTGCCCTCAGCCTCCTCTTCTCCTGACTACACAACCCCACTTCCCTTAGCTGCTCCTCACCAGTCCTGTTCTCCAGACCCCTCACCAGCTTTGCTGCCTTTCTCTGGACATGCTCCAGCATCTCAATATCCTTCTTGGATTGGGGGGCCCAAAACCCGAACCCAGGATTCGAAGTATGGGCTCACCAGTGGCCAGTACAGGGCACAATGACAGTCCTACATGATAAAAGAAATCAAATCCAAAGGAATGCAGGAATGCTTTCTTCCACAGCTCATTTCATCTGCTTGATCTGGAAACCCACCTAGGTTTGGCTTTCAGAACCAAGATGGGGAATGATCTTTTCTGACCACACTTCCTCGAGCCATAGACTGGTGGTGGTTAGAAATGACCTCTGGAGTGCATCTATTCCAACTCCAGTGAGAAAACTCACCTTGAGAGAAGACTGCATCATAGCCCCTCCCAGTAAATTTCTTGAAGCTTTTGATGTGAGTTATTGAGGGCTTCTGGATAAATCCCTGTGCTTTATTGCTTCTTTGTGGGGTTATTTTGGTTTGTTTCTGGTTTTGCCCCCACTCCCCCCAGTTATGACCATACATAAATGTTTCTGAACTCACACACAGAAAGATGTTTGTGTGCAGTGAGCATACACCAAAGTGCTTTAAAAAATGAAGCTATTTTCTCTCTAGTTCTCAGTAGAGATTTGCTGATCCACTTGTGGTCTTAAAATCCTACCTTTACTGGCAATCCCTCTTCTATTCCAAAGTATTGCAAGAATCAGGATAAAGAAACTACACCAAAATTAAGAACAGTTATTTTCTTTTCTTCTTGTGGTTTTGTTTTGTCACTTTCTGACTGGTTTGCAAAATAGAATAGAATAGAATAGAATAGAATAGAATAGAATAGAATAGAATAGAATAGAATAGAATGAATAGAATGGAATGAATGAATGGAATGGAATGGAATGGAATGGAATGGAATGGAATGGAATGGAATGGACCACACCAGGTTGGAAAAGACCTCTGAGATCATCAAGTCCAACCTATCACCCAACACCATCTCATCAACTCAACCATGGCACCAAGGGCCTCATCCAGTCTCTTTCTAAACACCTCCAGGGATGGTGACTCCACCACCTCCCTGGGCAGCACATTCCAATGGCCAATCTCTTTTCTATACAGAACTTCTTCCTAACATCCAGCCTAAACCTCCCCTGGTGCAACTTGAGACTGTGTCCTCTTGTTCTGGTGCTGCTTGCCTGGGAGAAGAGACCAACCCCCACCTGGCTACAACCTCCCTTCAAGGAGTTGTAGAGAGCAAGAAGGTCTCCCTGAGCCTCCTCCTATCCAAGCTAAGCAACCCCAGCTCCCTCAGCCTCTCCTCATCCTGTCGCTGCAGGACTTTGGTGGTTGTCTGCAGTGAAACTTGTTTGTTGTGAGGGTGCTGGAGCCCTGGAGCAGGCTGCCCAGAGAGGTCGTGGAGTCTCCTTCCTGGGAGAGATTCCAACCTCACCTGGCCGTTGTGATGCTGGGCAAGCTACTGTGAGTGTCCCTGCTTTAGCAAGGGGGTTGGACTGGATGATCTCCAGAGGTTCCTTCCAAGCCCCACCCTGCTGGAAGGCTCTGTTTGGATTAAGGAAGGGGTAGATGCTGGGATCTGCCTGGAGAATCTCGAAGATGAGCTTTGCCTTCCTGTAGGGGAGTCTTTGAGCAGGTGGGGAAGCTCAGGTGCTACCAGAGCTCTTCAGGGCCGTGATGTGCCTCAAACCATGTGTCCAGTTCCCTCTTGTGCCACAAGCAACCTGCCAGCCACCTGCCTGTTACACAACTTTTGAGCTCCTAGTGGCAGTTCATTATTTTCCTTTTCATTGTATAATTTAATGCCCAATTGCCTTTTTAATTTTTATTTTCTCTCTTAATTTCATTCTTTGCCCACTGGAAGAGGCTCCTTAGAACTAAACTTCACCATCGCTGCCTCCTGCCATCCTCATTTTGCATCATTAAAGGCGAAGTAAATCAAAGTGAGTTTATTTTTATCCACTTCTGAACATTTTGTCCAGGGTTGGTGGTGGGTTTTTTTGGTTATTATTATTGTTATATTTTTTTCCCCCAGTAGAGTATTGAAAATCAGCTGCTTTGCTTATTGCACTTTCCTTTTGTAGCTGATTACCTGCTCAGCATCTCCTGCTGCCACAGGGCTGCTCCGGCAGCGCGTGGTGGATGAAAAGGGCCGCTTCTGAGGGGCAGAATAAAAACCAGGTGATAAAGCTGCTTGATTTAGGTGTGTGTGAAAAATAAGCCTTGAATGCCTAATTCCACCCATACTGATGCTTTCCTGGTGTTTCGTCTTAGCTCACCCACCTTAAGCTGCTCTCTACGGCTCCCTAAAAGGAGGCGGGAGTGAGGTGGGGGGTTGGTCGCTTCTTTCGAGCATCAGGTGGCAGAATGAGAGGAAATGGCCTGAAATTATGTCAGGGGAGGCTTAGGTTGGACATGAGGAACAATTTCTTTGCTGCAGGAGTGGTCAGGCACTGGAACAGGCTGTTGAGGGAGGTGGTGGAGTCACCATTCCTGGAGGTGTTCAAGAAACCTGTGGCCATGGCACTCTGGGACACGGTTTAATGGCCATGGTGGGGTTGGATTGCTGGTGGTACTGGATGATCTTGGAGAACTTTTCTAGCCCAAACAATTCTATCATTCTATGAATTCTGCAGGATGAAACCAGAAATAAGTCAGAATACCCAAATCTGACCTGTACCTATTGGAGAGGAACAGCGTGCTCCTTACAGAAGCAGGTTGAGAGAGTTGGGGTTGTTCAGCCTGCAGGAGAGAATGTTCAAGGGAGACCTTAGAGCTGCCTATCAGTATCCAAAGGGGACCTACAGGAAAGCTCAGAGGAAACTGTGGTAATGGGATGAGGGGCAATAGTTTGAAACTGGATCGTGGCAGATATAAGTTAGATATGAGGAGAAAATTCTTCACTATGAAAGTGGTGGAATACTGGAAATGATTGTCCAGGGATGTGGGGGAGGCCTGGTCAAGGTCAAACTGCATGTGGCTTTGGGCAGCCTGATCCCAGGCAGCCAGTACCAGAACAAGAGGACACAGTCTCAGGCTGCGCCAGGGCAGGTTTAGGCTGGATGTTATGAAGAAGTTCTATACAGAGAGAGTGATTGGCCATTGGAATGGGCTGCCCGGGAGGTGGTGGAGTCACCATCATTGGAGGTGTTCAGGAGGAGACTTGATGGGGTGCTTGGTGCCATGGTTTAGTTGTTTGGGTGGGTTGGATTGGTTGATGGGTTGGACGCAATGATTGTGAAGGTCTCTTCAACCTGGTGTATTGTATTGTATTGTGTTGTATTGTATCAGATATAGAATAGAATAGAATAGAATAGAATAGAATAGAATAGAATAGAATAGAATAGAATAGAATAGAATAGAACCAGGTTGGAAGAGACCTTTGAGATCATCAAGTCCAACCTATCACCCAACACCATCTCATCAACTCAACCATGGCACCAAGGGCCTCATCCAGGCTCTTCCTAAGCACTTCCAGGGATGGTGACTCCACCACCTCCCTGGGCAGCACATTCCAATGGCCAATCTCTCTTTCTATGCAGAACTTCTTCCTAACATCCAGTCTAAACCTCCCCTGGCACAGCTTGAGACTGTGTCCTCTTGTTCTGGTGCTGGTTGCCTGGGAGAAGAGGCCAACCCCCACCTGGCTACAACTTCCCTTCAGGGAGTTGTAGAGAGCAGCAAGAAGGTCTCCCTGAGCCTCCTCCTATCCAAGCTAAGCAACCCCAGCTCCCTCAGCCTCTCCTCATAGGGCTGTGCTCCAAATCCCGCCCCAGCTTCATGTGGGTGGAGATGTCCCTGCAGACTGCAGGGGGTTTGGACAAGATGACCTTTGAGGATCCCTTTCAACCCACAGGATTCTGAGATTCCAGGATTCTGGGATTCTGAACTCTGCTGACCTGGTGCTTGTCATTGAGGGTGCCTGTGGCCAGGTGCTCTGCTGCAGCAGGGGCTGTTCCCGTGACAAACGGGAGGCAGTTTTGATACCATAATCCACGGCACCTCTCAGAGACATCACACAACATCCGAGTGCTCCAATAGCTAATTATCTGCCTGGCTGGTGAGATGAGGTACCCAAGATCCTCAGAGGACATGCACTTAGAGTCACTTTGAGGGATTCTTCCCCTCCCATGGATTTTTTGGATTGCTCCCTCTGGTTGCCCAGGTTGGAGGGGAGGAGAAAGACCTTTTCGTAGTCACCGCGTAACAGCAGTAAATAAAGAAGTAGCTGGGTTGCTTCGGGGTTGGGGCTGGCTGGGGCATGAAATGGTTGGGAATGATCTTGATTTTTCTCTTTTGCAACAACAATTCCTAAAAGAATTGACATTTTGCAGATAACCTGGGAAAGCAGTAAGTAAGAGGTTTCATTTCTAAAGACATGAAAAGATGTTTCTTTCTCTCCCCCCCACTCCCCCTTTTTGTGCTTGTCAGTTGCTGCTGAAGGGAAAGGACCTGTTAAAGGGGACTGCGGGATGGGAACTGGAGAATTTCAAGTGTGTTCAAGTCTCTTCCAAGGGTAAAACTTCTCTGGTGGATGAAGTTTCGGTCTGGATCAGTGGAGGGCTGGTTTTGCCCCCCTGTCTCTTCAGCAGCACCTGTAAAGCTGCTTCATAGAATTACATAATCCCAGCATGGTGGAGGTGGAGGGGATCTCTGGAGATCATCCAGTCCAACCCCCCTACTACATAAGGGCCACCCACAGCAGCTTGCCCAACATCACTATGGCCAGGTGGGGTTGGAAGCTCTCCAGACAAGGAGACTCCACAACCTCTCTGGGCAGCCTGCTCCAGGCCTCCAGCACCCTCACACCAAACAACTTTCTCCTCATCTTCAGATGGAATCTTCTAGCCTCCAGCTTGTGCCCATTTCCCCTTGTCCTGTCCCTGGGCACCACTGACAGCAGTCTGGCCCCAGCCTCTTGACCCCCACAGGTCCTCTAGCTCTTGCTGAGCATTGCTCAGATCCCCTCCAGGGCTGTTCTGCTCCAGGCTCCACAGCCCCAGCGCTCTCAGCCTTTCCTCCTCACAGAGATACTCCAGTCCCAGGAATGTCTCTTTTAACACTGCCCAGTGCAGTGAGCCGTGGAATTTGGAAAGGTGCAGTTTTGGGACAATAATGGCATAAAAAATTAGAGGTTTATTTAGTAGAGAATAGGCTAAAAGTAAACACTATGATTAGGTGGTTGTAGTAGGAACCTGAACCTGCCTGCCCTCACTGATTTAACCTTGCAGCCAACCTGGTGTTTCCAGAAGGTTGTGAGCGTGTCCAGAGAAGGGCTAAGAAGCTGGTGAAGGATCCAGAGCACTGAGGGACGCAGGACTGAGGGAACTGGGATTGTTCAGCCTGGAGAAAAGGAGGCTGAGGAGAGAACTTCTGGCTTCATGTAACTCCCTGAAAGGAGGTTGGAGCCAGGTGGGGGTTGGTCTCTTCTCCCTAGTATCAGGTGATAGAATGAGAGGAAATGGCCTGAATTTGTGTCAGGGGAGGTTTAGGTTGGACATGAGGAACAATTTCTTTGCTGCAAGAGTGGTCAGGCATTGGAACAGGCTGCCCAGGGAGGTGGTGGAGTCACCATAGAATCATAGAATCAGTCAGGGTTGGAAGGGACCACAAGGATCAGCTAGTTCCAACCCCCTGCCATGGGCAGGGACACCCCACACTACATCAGGCTGCCCAGAGCCTCATCCAGCCTGGGCTTAAACACCTCCAGGGACGGGGCCTCAACCACCTCCCTGGATAACCCATTCCAGAGTTTCACCACTCTCATGGTGAAGAACTTCCTCCTCACATCCAGCCTGAATCTCCCCACCTCCAGCTTCATTCCATTCCCCCTAGTCCTATCACTACCTGAGATCCTGAGAAGTCCCTCCCCACCATCCCTGGAGGGGTTCCAGAATTATGTGACCATGGCACTTTGGGATGTGGTTTAATGGCCATGGTGGTGTTGGGTTGCTGTTTGGACTCCATGATCTCAGAGGCCTATTTCAACCCAAACAATTCCATGATTCCATGATTCTGTGAGGCTGTGGTCTGTGAATAGGGAAGATTGTTCTTTCCAGCAGCCTTCTGTGAAGGACATGGAGCTGTAACAGAGGATCCTTCTCACTCTCTGCTCTCCCATAGATGTTCTCCTCCTGTTTTCTTCACTCTCTTTTATTCCCCAAACGTTCTGTCCCAGTCTTTGGCTCCTGTTACTTGACATTGTGTTTAATTGGGTTTGGTTTGTTGTGAGGGTTTTTTTGTTGTTTGTTGGGGTTTTTTTCCCTCCCTGTGAGGAAGACTTGATGAGAAATTATTGCAATTTGTGAAAGCTTTATTTGTGCTGCTCATGACTCAAAAGTCAGCAATGCTGCTTCCCTCTGATGACTGGGTGGATAAAAAACCATAAAGGCACGACTGAAAGTGGGACTTTTTGATGGCAGCAAAAGTACTTTTTGTCTGAGGAGGAGAATGAAAGTGGTTTATTTTATTGTTGGCTTTCAGAAGAGCTGAGCTTTGCTGATAACTTTAAAGGACAGAATGAAGCTAACAGTAATCAACCACTTAGTGCAACTGAATGTTAGGTTGGACTCGATGATCTCAAAGGTCTCTTCCAACCTGGTCTGGTCTATTCCATTCCATTCCATTCCATTCCATTCCATTCCATTCCATTCCATTCCATTCCATTCCATTCCATTCCATTCCATTCCATTCCATTCTATTCTATTCTATTCTATTCTATTCCATTCCATTCCATTCCATTCTCTGGGGTCTGAGTGGCTGGAGAGCAGCCAGGTAGAGAGAGACCTGGGGTTACTGGTCGATGGTAGGCTGAACATGAGCCCAGGCATCCAAGAGGGCCAATGGCATCCTGGCCTGCATCAGGAACAGTGTGGCCAGCAGGAGCAGGGAGGTCATTCTGCCCCTGTACTCAGCACTGGTTAGGCCACACCTTGAGTCCTGTGTCCAGTTCTGGGCCCCTCAGTTTAGGAAGGATGTTGAGTTGCTGGAAGGTGTCCAGAGAAGGGCAACAAAGCTGGGGAGGGGTTTGGAACACAAGCCCTATGAGGAGAGGCTGAGGGAGCTGGGGTTGTTTAGCCTGGAGAGGAGGAGACTCAGGGGTGACCTTCTTCCTCTCTACAACTCCCTGAAGGGAGGTTGTATACAGGCAGAGGTTGGTCTCTTCTCCCCGGCACCCAGCACCAGAACAAGAGGACACAGTCTCAAGCTGTGCCAGGGGAGGTTTAGGCTGGATGTTAGGAAGAAGTTCTATACAGAGAGAGTGATTGCCCATTGGAATGGGCTGCCTGGAAGGTGGTGGAGTCACCATCATTGGAGGTGTTCAGGAGGAGACTTGATGGGGTGCTTGGTGCCATGATCTAGTTGTTTGGGTGGGTTGGATTGGTTGATAGGTTGGACGCGATGATCTTGAAGGTCTCTTCCAACCTGGTCTGGTCTGGTCTGGTCTGGTCTATTCTATTCTATTCTATTCTATTCTATTCTATTCTATTCTATTCTATTCTATTCTATTCTATTCCATTCTATTCCATTCCATTCCATTCCATTCCATTCCATTCCATTCCATTCCATTCCATTCCAAATAAATCCAAAGAGGAGAACCTGCATGGCTTGGGGGAAGGAATGGGTTAAAAGCAAACTTGAGGAGATGGAAAATGTTGGGCAGGGAAAAGATACTGTGTTGTTCTGGGTTGCCTGAGAAGCTTGTCATCCAAAGCAATCCGTGTCCTCAGCTGAATGAGATCTTTAGTTTCATTAAATTTAAGTTTCAAAGGCAAAAGCAAAGCTTCATCAGTGGAGCTGGAGGAGGACTTTCATATGGGAACTGAGAGGGCAGCTTCAAATGTGGGCATTGTCCTTCCAGAAAAGGGTGATGAAGGTGGTGAAGGGTCTAGAGAACAGGGCTGGTGAGGAGCAGCTGAGGAACCTGGGGTTGTTTACTGTGGACAAAAGGAGGCTGAGGGGAGACCTCATTGCTCTGTACAACTCCTTGAAAGCAGGTTGGTGTGAGGTGGGGCCTTGGTCTCTTCTCCCTAGTATCAGGTGATAGAATGAGAGGAAATGGCCTGAAATTGTGCCAGGGGAATTTTAGGTTGGACATGAGGAGCAATTTCTTTGCTGCCAGAGTGGCCAGGCAGTGGAACAGGCTGCTCAGGGAGGTTCTGGCAACACCATCCTTGGAGATGTTCAAGAAAGGTGTGGGCATGACACTTTGGGACATGGTTTATTGGTGGTGTTGGGTTGAGGGTTGGACTGGGTGATCTGAGAGTTTTTCTTCTGACTGAGACAATTCTGTGATTCTATAAAAGACCTCTGTCCCTGATTGCTGAGCAGGGGTTTTCTGGAGGGGGTGTGGGAGGGAGCTGGGCAGAGCATGTGGGTACCAGGCTTGGAGATGCAACAGAAGAGCAGAGCCCAAGGTGAAAGTGCAATCAACTTCTCTTTGCAATTGTGTTAATTTTTTTCTTCTTTCTTTTTTTTTTTTTTCCTCCCTTTTCTTTTTAAGGGAAAGGAGTTTCTGGGAAAATTAGAAAGGGAATTTACACTGTATTTGAGGGATTTCCTTTTGTTTTACAAATATTTTATCTTTTCTATTAAAAAAACCATTAGGAGGCCTGAAAGGAAGAGAGAGAAAAGGTCAAGCTGTGTGCTCGTTTGCTCTGGTGTAAGTCGGGGCCAATACCTTTAATATCAGTGGAGTTGCTCTGGATTTGTCAGCGTGGATGAGCAAGGTCCCAGCTCCCAGCACAGAACACCTGTGTGGCCTGGGGTGGCTTGTCCTGTGGAATGAAAAGAAGAAGAATAGATGGATGAGCTTGGCTTTTTCTGCAGGTGGTGGAAGGGAAAGGGCATAAAGCACCCCAGGATAGCTTGCCCAGGGAAGTGGTGGAATCACCATCCCTGGAGGTGCTCAAGGAACATGTTGCCATGCCCATGGTGGTGTTGGGTTCATGGCTGGACTCAATGGTCTTAGAGGCCTTTTCCAACCCAAAGAGTTCTATGATTTATCATAGAGAGAATCAACCAAAATGATTCTAAGGTCATCAAGCTTAACCATCAACCCAACACAAGCACAGCCATTAAACTGGGTCCAAAATGCCATGGGTGAAAAAGTTTCTTTGCAGCTGTAAGCAGTTTGATGGTTGGACTCAATGGTCTGAGAAGTCACTTCCAACCCAAACAATTCTGTGTTTTGGTAGGAGCACCAGGGGAAGTTCAGGCTCGAGGTGAGGAGAAAGTTCTTCACCGAGAGAGCTGTTGGCCATTGGAATGTGCTGCCCAGGGAGGTGGTGGAGTCACCATCCCTGGAGAGGTTCAAAAAGGGATTGGATGTGGCACTTGGTGCCATGGTTTAGTCCTGGGGTCTGTGGTGACAGGTTGGACTTGATGATCTTTGAGGTCTTTTCCAACCTTGGTGATTCTGTGAGAGTCACTTTTTACAACAGAGTATTGTGGAGGTGGGGTGAATGGAAGGTGGGGGTGTTGCACCAATAGAGGTTAGGGTTGACCTGCTGCAAAGCAGCTCTGTGGGGAAGAGCCTGGGAGAAGATTTTCTGAAGCCAGAGAAACCTGGGGAAGAGGGTGGGCTGAAAAATCTGAGAATAAGGGTTATCCAATAGCTCATAATGTGTCTGACAGAAGATGCAGAAGTGTTTGGTAAGTTACTTAGGAAGAATAATTGGCCAGTTGTGTTAAATAAGGGCATTTATGGATTCTGCTATCAATCTCTGACCTTTGCAAATTGCATTTCCTGAGCTCTGGTTGCACACCTTTCCACAGCGTGGCCTACACCAGATAAAAAATAAATGCCTTTATTTATTGTCTTCCCCCCTTCCCCCACCCATCATTTGCATAAGTAGTCGATTAAATGCAGCTCTCTCCTTCCTAATGCCTGCACTTACTAAGTTGGGTGGCACAAGTCACAAGATTGCCAGGAAAAACTCATCCAAATCCTCCTTACGTTCCTGCCATCCTCTCCCGAGTGCTTCCAGCACCGCTTAAAACGTTTTTGCCTTCACAAAACCACAGAATCCCAGCGTGGTGGGGGTTGGAAGGGACCTCTGGAGATCATCCAGTCCAAACCCACTGCTACACCAGGGGCACCCACAGCAGCTTGCCCTGGTTTAAGTGTCCAGCTGGGTTTGGAATCTCTTCAGAGAAGGAGCCTCCACAGCCTCTGTGGGCAGCCTGCTCCAGGGCTTCAGCACCCTCACATCAAACAAGTTTATCCTCATCTTCACATGGAACTGTCTTCCAGTTTGTGCTCATTGCCCCTTGTCCTGTCTCTGATCACCACTAACAAGAGTCTAGCCCCAGCCTCTTGCCCCCCACAGCTCCTTTAGCTCTTGCTGAGCATTAATCAGATCCTCTCCAGGGCTCTTCTGCTCCAGGCTCCACAGCCCCAGGGCTCTCAGCCTTTCCTCCTCACAGAGATGCTCCAGGCCCCTCAGCATCTTTGGAGCCTCCCCTGGACTCTCTCCAGTAGTTCCCTGTCTCTCTTGAACTGAGGAGCCCAGAACTGGACACAATGCTCCAGCTGTGGCCTCACTAGAGAGGAGTAAAAGAGGAGAACCTCCTTTGACCTGCTGGCCACACTCTTCTTCATGCACCCCAAAATATCAAGTATTATTGAGGTAAATTACAAAGCATGAATGAAGGGTGATATTGAATTGGGTCTGCAGAGAAGATTATGCAAAAGGAAGCTACTGGCAAAATGATACGTGTTGAACTTTTTTGTTTGTACATGTGGTTAAAATACAAGTGGATGTAAGGCTACTGCAAATGAAAAGATGTTTGAATTTAAATATATGTCTCATCATAGAATCACAGAGAGGTTTGGGTTGGAAGGGACCTTCAAGATCATCTAGTTCCACCCCCCGCCCCTCCATGGGCAGGGACACCATTCACTAGACCAGGCTGCTCAAGACCCCATCCAACCTGGCCTTGAAAAACTTCAGGGAGGGGGCATCCACAGCCTCCCAGGGCAACCTGTTCCAGTGTCTCACCACCATCACCAAAAAGAATTTCTTCCCAGTGTCCACATTAAATCTCCCCTCTTCTATCTCAAAGCCATTGCCCCTCACCCCATCACTAGAAGTGCTTGTCAGAAGTCTCTCTCCAGTTCTCCTCTAGCCCCCTTCAGGTACTGGAAGGCTGCTCCAGGGTCTCCCTGGAACCTTCTCCAGGCTGAACAGCCCCAACTCTCTCTCAGCCTGTCCCCATATGGGACATTCTCCAGCCCTCTGATCATCTTCGTGGCCCCTTCTGGACTTGCACCAAGAGTTCCATGCCCTTCTTGTCTAAGGGGTACCAGAACTAGATTCAGTAGTGCACGTGGGGGCCTCAACAGAGAAGAGCAGAGGAGCAGAATGACAGCATGTGGACTGTGCCATGAGCTGGAGCACATCTGGAGGTCCAACCTGTTCCACCGTGCGTGGAACGCACCTAGCATCTGTGGGGAGGGCGGGAGGGACGCGAGCTTGGGGTTACAGGGAGCGATGATGGTGGAAATACCTTGAAAATCGTGGATCAGTTTTGCCTGATCAGGCTGTTTCTGCATGGATTTTGCAAGCCCACTCTCAGGTCTCACCATTTTTCATGCCTTGCCTGAAGAGAAGCAGCGGCGGTTGGAAGCGGGGAATTGTCAGCGCGCATTGTCAAAACAACTTTATTTCATCAAGTCAAGATAATGTTGAGAGGAGTCTATACCCACTTTAATTGCTTTGACATTCAATTAGCAAGACATTCTACTCCTCTCCAATAGAGTGAGCTTTTGTGAGGCTCATAGGAGAACATGGCTGGAAAGGCACCAGGGGATGTCAACGGGGCCGCGTTCCCGGCGAGCTTCACCTTAGCCATCTCACTGCTGACAAGGGCTCCGCTCTCCCTACTCCCCAGTGCTACACATTCCCCCAACCCCTTTATTTTCCAGTGCTTTACTCTCCCATGTTGTTCAATTTAATTTTTTTCCCTTCCTTGTCAGGAGACCTTATTTTTTTTTGGCTCAATCCACCCTAAATGCAAAACCTGATTCCCCCCCCCCCCCTTCCATTTTTGCTCCAGCTGTTGGCGTACCTGAAAATTATGGGAATGGAATGGAATGGAATGGAATGGAATGGAATGGAATGGAATGGAATGGAATAGAATAGAATAGAATAGAATAGAATAGAATAGAATAGAATAGAATAGAATAGAATAGAATAGAATAGAATAGACCAGACCAGACCAGGTTGGAAAAGACCTTGGAGATCATCGAGTCCAACCCCGTCACCCAAAACCATCTCATCAACTAAACCATGGCACCAAGGGCCTCATCCAGGCTCCTCATAAGCACCTCCAGGGATGGTGACTCCACCACCTCCCTGGGCAGCACATTCCAATGGCCAATCTCTCTTGCTGGGAAGAATTTCTTCCTAACATCCAGCCTGAACCCTCCCTGGCACAGCTTGAGACTGTGTCCTCTTGTTTTGATGCTGGTTGCCTGGGAGAAGAGACCAACCCCCACCTGGCTACAACCTCCCTTCAGGTAGCTGTAGATGGCATCTCCTCCTAAATGATCTGTTCTTCTTTCTTTCTTATTTTTTTTAAGGACAAACAACCCCAATTCATTTAATCTTTCCACAGATGTCAGGTTTGTGGTTGTTTGGTGGTTTTTTTTTTCCCCAGACCTCTGATTAATTTGCTTGCTTTCCTTGAGATGCATTCTGCTGGGTGAATAATTGCTCTTGTCCCCCAGGATAGGTCATTTATACATATGGTTGAATATTTGTTCATTTAATCATTTTACAAGGTGCCAATTCTTACAAGCATGAGCACGTGACTCTATGAGGACCATCAGCATCCTCCTGGAGCACTGGTGGGCAGTGGTGAGGCCTCGAGCACTGCGTGCAGCTCTGGGCCCCTCACTTCAGGAAGGATATTGAGGTGCTGGAGCAGGTCCAGAGGAGTGATGAGACTGGGGGAAGGGACTGGAGGGAAAGTCTGATGAGAAAAGGGTGAGGGAGCTGGGGGTGTTCAGCCTGGAGAAGAGGTAACTCAGGGGGGACCTTACCACTCTCTACAACTACCTAAAAGGAAGTTGGAGTCAGGTGGAGGTCAGGTAACTTACAATACAATGCAATACAATACAATACAATACAATACAATACAATACAATACAATACAATACAGTACAATACAATACACCAGGTTGAAAGAGACCTTCAAGATCATCACGTCCAACCCATCAACCAATCCAACCCACCCAACAACTAAACCATGGCACCAAGCATCCCATCAAGTCTCCTCCTGAACACCTCCAGTGACGGCAACTCCACCACTTGTCACAGGACAAGAGGGCATGGCCTGAAGCTGCACCAGGGGAGGTTTAGTTTGGATGGTAGGAAGCACTTTCTGACAGAAAGGCTGATTAGGCACTGGGATGGACTGCCCAGGGAGGTGGTGGAGTCGCCATCCCTGGAGGTCTTTAAGAAAAGCTTGGATGTGGCACTTGGTGGCCTGGTTTAGCTGCTGTGGTGGTGTTAGGTCATAGGCTGGGCTTGATGATCTCAGAAGTCTTTTCCAGCCTCAATAATTCTGTGATTCTGTGATTCTGTGGAGGAACTGCTTACACATGGCTTGGGTAGGTGGGTGCTCTGCTGGCTTAAAAGCAGGATGATGGCCAGGCCCGAAGTGTGATGAGAAGCATAGCCAGCAGGTTGAGGGAGGTGATTCTCCCCCTCCAAACTGCATTGGTGAGACCCCACCTGGAGTACTGGAACCACTATTACAGGAAGGATCTGGAGGTGCTGGAAGGTGTCCATAGAAAGGGCCATGAGAATGAGCAGAGGGCTGGAGTTCCTCTGCTAGGAGGACAGACTGAGGGAGTTGGGGCTGTTCAGTCTGGAGAAGAGAAGGCTCCAAGGAGACCTCATTGTGGCCTTCCAGTATCTGAAGGGGGCTCCAAGAAAGCTGGGGAGGGACTTTTGAGGGTGTGAGGTTGTGATAGGACTGGGGGAATGGAACAAAACTAGAAATGGGTAGATTGAGATTGGATGTTAGGAAGAGGTTCTTGCCCATGAGGGTGGTGAGAGACTGGCACAGGTTGCCCAGGTTGAGGTGGTGGAAGCCTCATGCCTGGAGGTGTTTGCAGCCAGGCTGGATGTGGCTGTGAGCAACCTGCTGTAGCGTGAGGTGTCCCTGGCCTTGACAGGGGGGCTGGAACTGGCTGATCCTTGAGGTGCCTTCCAACCCTGACAATTCTATGATTCTATGATTCTAATAGTCTTAAATCCAGCCGGTGGACCATTACAAGCGGTGTTTCCCAGGACTCAGTGCTGGAGACAATTCTCTTTAATATCTTTATCAATGATCTGGATGAGGAGATTGAGGAGATTGAGGCACCCTCAGCAAGTTTGAAGGTGACACTAAACTGAGTGGGAGTGCTGATCTGCTTGAGGGAATCTCTTGCTACCACAGAACTTGAGGTTGCAGATGAAAGGATTGAGTGCCTGTGGGTTAAAATCAGAGGGAGGGCTAACAAAACTGACATTCTGCTTGGAGTCTGTTATAGATCACCCAACCAGGATGAGCAGGCAGATGAAATATTCTATAAGCAATTGGAGGCTGTCTCAAGATCATCAGATCTTGTCCTTGTGGGTGACTTTAACCTGCCAGACATCTGCTGGGAATTTAATTCAGCAGAGAGGAGGCAGTCCAGAAGATTCCTGGAGCGCATGGAGGACAGCTTCCTGATGCAGCTGTTGAGTGAGCCTACCAGGGGTCAGGCTCTGCTTGACCTGCTGTTCTCAAATAGAGAAGGGCTGGTGGGAGATGTGATGGTAGGAAGCTGTCTAGGGTGCAGTGATCATGAGATAGTGGAGTTTTCAATATGCAAGGAAATAGGGAGGAGTACTAACAGAACCCTCACTTTGGACTTCTGGAGGGCAAACTTCAGCTTGTTTAAGCAACTTATTTGGAAAGTACCCTGGGCAGCAGCCCTCAGGAACAAAGGGGTCCAGGATAATTGGACCTACTTCAAACAGGACCTCTTGATGGCACAGGAACTGGCAGTTCCCACATGCCCAAAGATGAGCCAGCGGGGAAGGTGACCAGCCTGGATGAGCATCTTGAACTGAGGGGCCCAAAACTAGACACAGTACTCTGCTGCCGGTCTCTTCTCACAGGTAATTAGTGATAGAACATGAGGGAATGGCCTCAAGCTGTGACTGGGTAGGTTTAGGCTGGACATTAGGAAAAATGGTCCCATCAGGAGTGATCAGGCATTGGAATGGAATGGAATGGAATAGGCTAGGCTAGGCTAGGCTAGGCTAGGCTAGGCTAGGATAGGATAGGATGGGATAGACTAGACTAGACTAGACTAGACTAGACTAGACTAGACTAGAATAGAATAGAATAGAATAGAATAGGTTGGAAAAGACCTTTGAGATCATCAAGTCCAATCTATCACCCAACATCATCTAATCAACTAAATCATGGCACCAAATGCCTCATCCAGTTTCCTCTTAAACACCCCCAGGGATGGTGACTCCACCACCTCCCTGGGCAGCACATTCCACTGGCCAACCTCTCTTTCTGTGAAGAACTTCTTCCTAACCACCAGCCTAAACCTCCCCTGGCACAGCTTGAGAATGTGCTGCCCAGGGAGGTGGTGGAGTCACCAAACCTGGAGGAGTTCAAAGGTGGTTTGGCTGTGGTGCTTGGGGATATGGTTTAGGGGTGAACCTTGTAGAGTAGGGTTCTGGGTTGGGCTTGGTGATCCTGAGGGTCTCTTCCAGCCTGAATGTTTCTGTGATTCTGTGGAAAGTGGAGAAGCCTTCCTGGAAACCCTCTCCTCCTGCTCTCGCCCTGCACGCGTTGCACATTCGATGTTTTGTGCTGGGGGAAGCAGAAGTTGTGAGTGGCAGTTTCCCTCTACGTAGGAAGTGTTTCACTGTCTCCAGAAGAAACCCAGAGAAAAGTGGTTCTCAGAAGTCTGGAGTGAGGCAGGGTGAGAGCCATCAGTAGAGCTCGTTAAGTGACAAAGTCTCTTCTCTCCAGCCATAAATATTTACACTCCACATTTCTCAAAGCAGCTGTTCCAACCACGCCGACAAGTCGCCCCATAACTGCAGACATGACACGGATATGGAAGCTGATAAAGAGTAATAATTAATGTGAGACTTGCAAGGAATTAACTAGCTCATTTGCATATGGAGATGGTGCCATTTCAGAGAGTGATGAAGCAGGGCTTTTGTTTGTGTCCCTTTCGGTCTCCTGGGACGGCTGGGGAGGTGCCTTGAAGAGCTTCTCCTCGCAGGTCTGACGGTGAGGGCAGCCTCAAAATGCTTCAGAGCGTTTCAACACTTGGTGCCTTGCAACCTGTCACTGTGTAAGGCTGGCTGGGGAGGGAAGATTTGGGGTTTCTGTCGAATGGATCAAGTGAAGAGATTGCCATGATGTAAATGAACTCCTGTGGTGATGGGGAGGTGATCTCCATGCCTGTGGTGTAGGGTGGGGAGTGTCATAGGGGCTGCACCAGTCGGTTGTACAGCTGGCTCAACAGGAGCCAGAAGTGTGCCCAGGTGGCCAAGGAGGCCACCAGCATCCTGGCCTGGGTCAGCAATGGTGTGGCCAACAGGAGTAAGGAAGTATTGAGCACTGGTGAGGTCACACCTTGAATCCTGGGTTCGGTTTGCTACCCACATTCCAAGAAGGACATTGAGGGGCTGGAGCAGGTCCAGAGAAGGGCAACTAAGGTGGGGAAGGGTCTGCAGAACAGGGCTGGTGAGGAGCAGCTGAGGGAACTGGGGGTGTTCAGCCTGGAGAAGAGGAGGCTGAGAAGAGACTTCATAGCTCTCCAGAACTCCCTGAAAGGAGGTTGCAGTGAGGTGGGGGCTGGTCTCTTCTCCCTAGTATCAGATGATAGAACAAGAGAAAACAGCCTCAAATCGTGTCGGGGGAGGTTTAGTTTAGATGTTAAGAACAATTTCCTTGCTGCAAGAGTGGTCAGGCATTGGAACAGGCTGCCCAGGGAGGTGGTGGAGTTGCCATTCCTGGAGGTGTTTAAGAAATGTGTGGACATGGCACTTTGGGACATGGATTAACGGCCATGGTGGGGTTGGGTTGCTTAGAGGTCTTTTCCAACTCATTTTCCAGCTCCAGCTGTGTGATATTCTCCTGGTGAAGGCATATTTGAGCTGGGACATAGACTGCCAGACCTTACCCTCTTTATCTTCAGCATTTCACTAGCAGCTCAGCTATTCCAGGGTGGGTTTTTTTTAATGATAAATTGTGGCTACTGTAAACAGATGCCCTCAAATCTTGATCTCACCACACATGTCTTTCGTGACTGTGCTGCCACAATAATGAGGAATGGGAGATAATGACACAAGGAAAAAGGGCTGGATTAAGTGGGACAGTAAATTAGGCATTTATCTCTCTCCATTGGAGGCCTCTTTCCAGGTCTTTTCTAAGTCTCAGCTGAGCTCTATTTAAAAGTAAACCACCTCGTATTTCACAGAGCCAGCCCACTCTGCAGAAAGCAGCAGAGAAGAGCTCCCATTAAATTACCATATTATCCAGGAGGTCCTGGTTTGCACAAAGGTCAGAGTTGAGGTGTGTTAGCAAGGAGAAAAAAAAATCAGGTTCTATCATTCCATCTGTTTACTGTGCATCCAGAGGATGGAAAATTCCCACTTACTGCCTCTCTTCTCTGTCTTTTGGGGTTGTTTTACCCCCTCAGGTAAGGGGATCAGATGGCTGGAGCACCTCTCTTTCAAGGGCAGGCTGAAAGAACTGGGGCTGTTCAGCCTGGAGAAGAAAAAGCTCTGGGGAGACCTTCGAGCTGCATTTCAATATCTGAAGAAGACCTACAGGAAGGCTGGGGAGGGACTGTTTAGAAGGGCCTGCGGTGATAGAACAAGAGCTGGGTAGATTTAGGAGGCTGAGAGGAGAATTCATAGCTCTCTACAACTCCCTGAAAGGAAGTTGGAGTGAGGTGAGGGTCGGTCTCTTCTTTCTAATATCAGATGATAGAACAAGAGGAAATGGCCTGAAATTGTGTCAGGGGAGGTTTAGTTTAGTTGTTAAGAACAATTTCTTTGCTGCAAGAGTGTTTGGGCTTTGGAATGGTTGCCCAGGGAGGTGGTGGAGTCCCCATCCCTGGAGGTGTTCAAGAAATGTGTGGACATGGCACTTGGGAACATGGTTTAATGGTCGCGGTGGTGCTGAGTTGGCAGTTGGACTCTTAGAGGTCTTTTGCAACCAGAACAGTTCTACGACCCTATGAAAGGATTGTCATGGCATTGGACTCTCTGAGCTGTGTTGGACTGTGCATAGAATCACAGAACTGTTGAGGCTGGAAGAGACCTTTGAGATCATCCAGCCTAACTGCTTCCCTCAGCTGTTCCTCATAAGACTTGTGTTAAATATTCTTTACCAGCTTAGTTGCTCTACTTTGGACCTGATCCAGCAGGTCTTTCAGTGAGAGGCCCAAAACTGAACAGAGTATTCAAGGTGTGGCCTCACCAGTGGATCAAAGGAACACAGAGAACCAATCTCTCATGCCTGTGAGATTCATAAACCTCTGAGACATCTTTTCAGTTCTATCACTTCACTGGTGCCTTTCATAGAATCAATAAGGTTGGAAAAGACCTCAGAGATCACCAAGTCCAATCTATCACCCAACACCTCATGACTAAGTAAACCATAGCTTCAAGTGCCACATCCAATCCCTTCCTGAACACCTCCAGGGATGGTGACTCCACCACCTCTCTGGGCAGCACATTCCAAAGGCCAATTACTCTTTCTGGGAAGAACTTTCTCCTCACCTCAAGCCTAAACTTCAAGGATCTCTTGCTTCTGCCTCTGATGCCCACTGTATCTGTCTTTTTGGAGGGATCTCAGGGGATGGCATTTCTTTCCAGGCTTCCCGCTAGCAGGCCAGCCTTCTGTCCTTGCTTTCAGTCAATAGCTGAAGACTGACAAGCTCATTCCCGGCAGTTTGTGCTGAGGGTTGATCTCCTGGTTAGTTTCCTCACAGGTCAGAACACCAGTAATAAATTGCATTAAGTGTTGAGGCAAAGGTTGGAGGAGGCAGAATCCAGAGCAGGCTTTGACTTGACTCTAATATTTAATTAAAATATGCAAAGTTCTATTTATTTTTTTCTTTCCCCCTGCACACAGAATTTCTCTTTGTGGTGTTTCCTGAACCAAATTTCCTTCAGCTGACCAAAAGTCATGCAGAAACCTTCTCGGCATTACATAGCCCACATCTAAACCCGAGCAGGGTCAAAGGGACAAAGTTTTTAGGTGTTAGCACCATGGAAGCTGATAATCAGGAGGAGGAGGCTGATACCATGAAAATATCAGTGACCCTAATTGCAGCGACTCCAAGTCCTGACCTTCATTTCCAACAAACTTTGCAGATTAATTCAGACCTGAGGTTTTGATATAGCTCGAGCTGAAGCAGCTCACACCTTCCGATTCTGCGAGGTGAGGATAATATCTTGGACAAAACTTCAAGTGGATCCTGGGCTGCATCAGGAGAAGTGTGACCAGCAGGTCAAGGGAGGTGCTTCTCCCCCTCTACTCAGCTCTGGTGAGACCCCACCTGGAGTACTGCCTCCAGTTCTGGAGCCCCTATTACAGGAGGGATGTGGAGGTGCTGGAGCGTGTCCAGAGAAGGGCCACGAGGATGATCAGAGGGCTGGAGCACCTCTCCTGTGAGGACAGACTGAAGGAGTTGGGGCTGTTCAGTCTGGAGAAGAGAAGGCTCCGAGGTGACCTCATTGTGGCCTTCCAGGATCTGAAGGGGGCCTACAGGAAGGCTGGGGAGGGACTTCTCAGGGTATCAGGTAGTGATAGGACTAGGGGGAATGGAATGAAGCTGGAGGTGGGGAGATTCAGGCTAGATGTGAGGAAGAAGTTCTTCCCCATGAGAGTGGTGAAGCCCTGGAATGGGTTGTCCAGGGAGGTGCTTGAGGCCCCGTCCCTGGAGGTGTTTAAGCCCAGGCTGGACGAGGCTCTGGCCAGCCTGATCTAGTGTGGGGTGTCCCTGCCCATGGCAGGGGGGTTGGAACTGGCTGATCCTTGTGGTCCCTTCCAACCCTGACTGATTCTATGATTCTATGAAGTGGGCAAGGAGGTCCTGAGCGCTGTGGCTGTGGCTAAGGTGCCAAGAGTTAAGGTTCTCAGCCTGGAGAGTGAAGAAGAGAGAAGGAGATGATCTTGAAGGTCTCTTTCAACCTGGTGTATTGTATTGTATTGTGTTGTATTGTATTGCATTGTATTGCATTGTATTGTATTGCATTGTATTGCATTGTATTGTAAAGCATGGATTCATAGAGTGCTTTAGGTTGGAAGGGACCTTAAAGGTCATCTAGTTCCATTTTCACTGGCATGGGCAGAGACACCTCCCACTAGTCCAGGTTGCCCAAGGCCTCATCCAACCTGCCCTTGAACACCTCCAAGGAAGCAGGATCCACAGCCTCCCTCAGCAACCTGTTCCAGTGTCTCACCACCCTCACTGGGAAGAATTTCTTCCACATATCCAGTCTAAATCTGCCTTCCTCAAGCTTTAATATATTCCCCCTCATCCTATGACTACAAGCCCTTGTGAAAAGCCCCTCCCCATATTTCTTGTAGGACACTTTAGGTACTAGAAGGCTGCTCTAGGGTCTCTCTGGACCCTTTTCTTCTCCAGGCTGAACTCCCTGCAAGAGTGGTCAGGCACTGGAACAGGCTGCCCAGGGAGGTGGTAGAGTCACCATCCCTGGAAGTGTTCAAGCAACCTGTGGCCATGGCAATTGGAGACATGGTTTAACAGCCATGGCAGTGTTGGGTTGATGGTTGGAGTCAATGATCTTAGAGGCTTTTTCCAGCCCAAACAATTTTCTGTTTCTATGATCTTCCATAGTCTCAAGGCTTGGCTAAGTTGCCCGTGTGCACTGCAATGCATGAACTGCCTCCTTGCCAAGATTTACACACCTAACCTTTCTGATGGCACTTGGGATTGAACTATGGTTCATGAGAGAGGTTATTAAGCCACTGTGCCCGTTATGCTTCATTTTGGAGCACAGCAAGGAACGTCTGCACTGTAGCCAGGATTCCACTCTCTGCTCAGCTCAGCATATTTTTTAATGTCAACAATTAAGAATTCCCATTAAAGAGTATCACAACCAAAGAATGTCTGCAACCCAGGGCAAATTAATGAGGTACACTAAACCCTCCACCATGCTTCCATCTTCCTTGAGATGCTTTTTGTCCCCTCTGCCTTACTAAAGCCACCTGTAGCCATTGTAGTCCTTCTAAATGACTTTAAATGAAGTTGTTCCAGCTATTGTTACAATGATAAAAATGAGGCAGAGGTAAGATGTTGGTGAAAAGGAGATGGGTGAATACGTGTAGAACATACATGTGCAGATCTCCTAATGTGGTGGCCACATTGCAGACTGCCCATGTGTCACCTGCTAGGTATGTATGGAGCAAAGAGTGCTAAACAGACTGAGGCTGATGCTGATCATAGAACTCCTTTGGTTGGAAAAGACCTTTAAGATTAGCAAGTCCAACCAGTAACCCAGCACTGTCGTGTTACCACTAAACAGTGGCCCCCAGCACCACACCTCCATGGCTTTGAAACTCCTCCAGAGATAAGGATTCCACCACTTGTTTCAGGGCTTGAAAATCCTTTTGGGAAAGAAATTGTTCCTCATGTCCAACCTCAACCTCCCCTGGTGCAAGTTGAGGCCATTTCACAGAATCAAAGAATCAACCAGGATGGAAAACACCTCAGAGATCAAGTCCAACCTATTACCTAATACCTAACATCCCCTGACAACTAAACCATGGCTCCAAGTGCCACATCCAGGCTCTTTTTAAACAACTCCAGGGACAGTGACTCCACCACCTCCCTGGGCAGCACATTCCAACGGCCAATCTCTCTTTCTGTGAAGAACTTTCTCCTCACCATGAGCCTAAAACTTCCCCTGTGTCCTCTTGTTCTGGTGCTGGTTGCCTGGGAGAAGAGACCAACCCCCACCTGGCTACAACCATATGAAAATTAAAATGCTGAGTTCAGTGCAATGGGCTTATTGATTTCCCACAGAGTCAAGGTTTTGCCTCCATACTCTTCACCATTTCTGCAGAGATTGGGGTGCTTTTATCTGTGAAACTGATTGTGTGACTTCTCTACCATAGGGGACACCTCAGTAACTCAAGGATAAAACTTCATTCTTAGGGTTTTTTATGTATATATATAAATTATAATGTTATAAATTATATATATTTTTATATATATATATAAAGATGTTGAGTTGCTGGAAGGTGTCCAGAGAAGGGCAACAAAGCTGGGGAGGGGTTTGGAGCACAGCCCTGGGAGGAGAGGCTGAGGGAGCTGGGGTTGCTTAGCCTGGAGAAGAGGAGGCTTGGGGAGACCTTCTTGCTGTCTACAACTCCCTGAAGGGAGGTTGCAGCCAGGTGGGGGTTGGTCTCTTCTCCCAGGCACCCAGCACCAGAACAAGAGGACACAGTCTCAAGCTGCGCCAGGGGAGGTTTAGGCTGGAGGTTATGAAGAAGTTCTTCCCAGCAAGAGAGATTGGCCATTGGAATGTGCTGCCCAGGGAGGTGGTGGAGTCACCGTCATTGGAGGTGTTTAGGAAGAGCCTGGCTGAGGCCCTTGGTGCCATGGTTGAGTTGATTAAATGGTGTTGGGTGATAGGTTGGACTTGATGATCTTGAAGGTCTTTTCCAACCTGGTCTGGTCTATTCTATTCTATTCTATTCTATTCTATTCTATTCTATTCTATTCTATTCTATTCTATTCTATTCTATTCCATTCCATTCCATTCCATTCCATTCCATTCCATTCCATTCCATTCCATTCTATTCTATTCCATTCCATTCCATTTATATAAAAGAAAGTTGTAGGTAATTTTTCCATTGTATGTGAGACACCACCAGCCCTGCCTCTGAAGAGCCTTCTCCTGGTGATGAGCAGGATTCAGCTCCTGCTCTTTCAACAGCTTCTACCTCTGAGATATTTTTGTTTCACACTAAAACCGTGGCAGCAGAAAAAAGAAAAAAAGAGGAAAAAACACCCAAAAGCAAACAACAACAGAAAGAACTGACTGTGCTTCGCTGGAGAGGTGTGAAAAGCATCTCCAAACAGTTTGTAGGCAATTTGCTTTGTAAATTCTTGCATTCTCATCTTGCCATGGTTGCTGATTAACACCTCGGAGTTCTGCATTTCCTTCCTGTGTGTGATGTGTTCCTCAGATGGGTGTTTGTCCTGTGGGTGAGTGTTACCCTCATCAGTCAGCAAGTGCAGGTTCATTGCTGCTATCAATCAGTCAGTCTGTTCTCCCCAGTGAGGTCACATTTGGAGTATTGGGTCCCATTCTGGGCTCCCCAGTTCGACAGAGACAGAGAACTACTGGAGAGAGTCCAATGGAGGCTGCTAAGATGCTGAGGGTCTTGGAGCATCCCTGTGACAAGGAAAGGCTGAGAGCCCTGGGGCTGTTGAGCCTGGAGAAGAGCAGCCCCAGGGGGATCTGATCAATGTTCATTAATATGTGATGACTGAGAGTCAAGAGTATGGGGCTAGACTTTTTTCATTGGTGCCTGGGAACATGACAAGGGACAACAGGCACAAACTAGAAACCAGGAGGTTCCATCTGAGGATAAGGAGAAAGTGTGAGGGTGCTGGAGGCCTGGAGCAGGCTGCCCAGAGAGTGCCACGTCCAATCCCCTCTTGAACACTTCCAGAGATGGTGACTCCACCACCTCCCTGGGCAGCACATTCCAATGGCCAATCTCTCTTTCTATGAAGAACTTCTTCCTAACATACAGCATAAACCTCCCCTGGCACAGCTTGAGACTGTGTCCTCTTGTTCTGGTGCTGGTTACCTGGGAGAAGAGACCAACCCCTACCTGGCTACAACCTCCCTTCAGGGAGTTATAGACAACAATGAGGTCTGCCCTGAGCCTCCTCTTCTCCAGGCTAAGCAACCCCAGCTCCCTCTGCCTCTCCTCATAGGGTTGTGCTCCAGACCCCTCCCCAGCTTTGTTGCCTTTCTCTGGACACCTTCCAGCAACTCAACATCTTTCCTAACCTGAGTGGCCCAGAACTGGACACAGGACTCAAGGTGTGGCCTAAGCAGTGCTGAGTACAGGGCAGAATGACTTCCCTGCTCCTGCTGGCCCCACTGTTCCTGGTGCAGGCCAGGATGCCATTGACCTTCTTGTTACTTAAGGCCTCATCCAACCTGGCCTTGAACACATTCAGGGGGAGCTTCCACAACACCCCTGAATTATGGAAGAAACGAGAAAAAAAAAGATTAAAAGTTGTACTTCAGGCTTTAAAATGTTGTTTTGGTTCACGTGTGGGCAAAGGGAAGATGTATTCAGGCTCTTTTTTTTTTTCCCTCCCCCTTTATTTGTTTTATTTTTCATTCTCCAGAAAGCCCTGGCAGCTGGATTGCTCTGATCAATAAAATTATAGCACGGGAGCGAGTCGCAGTTTGTCTGCAGGTTGAGATCCAGCTCGGGTGAGGTGATCAATAACTGTGTTTGTAATGACATCTAGCTGGCAAAACGTGGCTGCTGCTGAAAAGCTGGAGGGGAAGGGTGAAAAAAAATAGTGGGGAAAACTAGGAAACAAACCAAAAAAGTTGGACCAAGCAGTAATGATACTTGGATTGCCATCAAGAATCATAGAGTTGGTTCAGCTGGGAAACACCTCCAAGATCATGAGGTGCAACCATCAACCTACAACCACCACAGCCACTAAACTATAGAATAGAATCAGAGAATGCTTTAGGTTGGAAGGGAGCTTTCTGGGTCATCTAATCCACCCCTCCCTGCACTCAGCAATGGACAGCTGCAACTGGAGCAGGTTGCTCAGATCTTCAAACAATCTGACCTGGAATTGTTCCAGGGATGGGTCATCTTCCACCTTTCCGGGCAAGCTGTTCCAGGGCCTCCCCACCCTCAGTGTCAAACATTTCCTCCTTCTCTCCAGTCTCAATCCCCCTCTTTTAGTTCAAACCATCACCTCTTGTCCTGTCACAACAGGTCCTGCTCAAAAGTCTGTCCCAGTCATCCTGATTGGCCACTTTAAGCTTTGAAAGGCCACCAGAAGGACTCCCTGGAGCCTTCTCTTCCCCAGAATGAACAACTTTGTGGGTTTTTAGGAATGCAGGAGAAAATTTCTAAGGTAAACCTTTCTAAAATGACAACATTAGTAAAAACTGTTCATCTATCAACCATGGAATCTTCAGTGACAGGTTGGACAGGGCCCTGAGCAACCTGGTCTAGTGGAAGTTGTCCCTGTCCATGGCAGGTTGCTTGGAACCAGATGATCTTTAAGGTTCCTTCCAATCCAAACCATTCTTGGCTGTATGGTCTAGTTGTTGGGTGGGTTGGATTGTTTGATGGGTTGGACGCGATGATCTTGAAGGTCTCTTCCAACCTGGTGCATTGTATTGTATTGTATTGTATTCTAGGATGAGGAGGATGAGGAGGAAGTGCAGGTAGGCCAGGTAGTTTGTGTTGGTTGTGATGGGTGGAGGAAGAAGGTGATGAGGAGCTGGTGGTAGGGCAGGCGGTTTGTGTTGGTTGTGATGGGTGGAAGAAGGTGATGAGGCGGGGGTGGGTGGTCGACCAGCTATGTTGTGTTGGTTGTGATGGGTGGAGGAAGAAGGTGATGAAGAGGTGGTGGTCGACCAGGCGGTTTGTGTTGGTCGTGATGGATGGAGGAAGATAGCAGTAAGGAGGTGACGGCAGGCCAGGCGGTTTGTGTTGGTGGTGATGGGCGCTGCGTTGAGTCACCGCACCGCAGGAGCAGGAGGAGGGGGCTCCGAGGCCCTAATTGTGTGTTTTGGGGGCGCTGAGGTTATTGGCAGCTGCCATTGGCCCGCGGGTTGGCTGTCAGCGGCCCCGCCGGCGCTAATTGCGGTGGCCTTTTCAGCAGCGGGCTCACCCCACTAACCGCCAGGAGCTGTCTCGCCATTAGCGCAGGGGCCGGATGGCGCGGGGCAGGGCGGCCATGATGGGGCTGTCAGCGGCGCGGTGACGCGACCGTCCCGCTTCACCCGCACCCTTTGCCCCTTCATCACCCCACACCTGAGTCTCCCCAGCCCAGCCCGGGCACCTCACTGCTTCTTTGGGGGGAGGTTGTTCCAGAGTCCAGGCAGCGGGAGGGGAGGCGGATGGGCTGGTGGGGCTCTGACAAGAGATCAATAGTGTCCTCCCCGGCGGCGCGGGAGAGGGCTGCCGGCCCTGTCAGAGGGATGTGTGCTGTAATTGGATCAGGGATGCGGGAGCCATCCCAGCCCTCCCGTCAGCACTGTCACAGCTGTCAGATGTCATCCCTCCGTACAGCTGTCACCGCGGAGGGCCGGGGCTCCTTCTCCACTTCTAACCCAATGCAAATGTCCACTTAGCGGATGAATATTGAAGATATTAGACACTTCTCTATGCCTTTATGCAAAATAAAGATCTGTGTCATCTCTGGATTTCATGGAAATAAGTTGCAATTTAGTCGCTGTGGGAAAAGGGAAGCGAAGCCTGTAAAAATGAGAAATTATTTGGTTCAGGCTGTTAAAAGGGAAGAAATAAATAAGAGTTTTTAGAAAGTGATTATTTTTTTTTTCCTGAGGATAAACAAAATAGGCAGGTTTTCTTCAAGAGGAGGGAAAACTGGCTTGATATGTGATAGAAACCAGCCTGATATTATGACACAAAGTAGCTGATATTATGGTATAAACCAGCCTGATACATGATATAAGCTAGCTTGATGTATGATCTAAACCAGCTTGATATAGGAGTTAAACTAGCTCCATATATATGTATTAAACTAGCTTGATATATGCGTTTTAAACTGGCTTGATATGTGTATTGAACTAGCTTGACATATGAAATAAACTGGCTTCATATATCAATTAAACTACCTCAATATAGGATCTAAACCAGCTCGATACAGGAGTTAAACTAGCTCCATATATGTATTAGACCAATTTGATATATACGTATTAAACTAGCTTGAGATATATATCTATATATTAAACTAGCTTGATATATATATCTATATATTAAACTATCTTGATATATGCATTAAACCAGCTTGATGCATGAATCAAACTGGCTTCACATATTAATTAAACTGCCACAATACAGGGTCTAAACCAGCTCAATGCAGGAGTTAAACTATCTCCATATATGTATTAAACTAGCTTGATATATATGTATTAAAGCAACTTGATACATGAATTAAACTGTCTTCACACATTAATGAAACTACATTAGTATAGGATCTAAACCAGCTCAATGTAGGAGTTAAACTATCTCCATAGATGTATTAAACTAGGTCAGTATATATGTATTAAACCAGCTTGATACATGAATTAAACTGGCTTCTCATATTAATTAAACTTCCTCAATATAGGATCTAAACCAGCTCAATATAGGAGTTAAACTATCTCCATAGATGTATTAAACTGGCTTGATATAGATCTATTAAAGCAGCTTGATATATGTATTAAACCAGCTTGATCCATGAATTAAGCTGGCTTCACATATTAATTAAACTACCTCAATATAGGATCTAAACTAGCTCAATATAGGAGCTAAACTACCTCCATATACGTATTAAACTAGCTTGGTATATATGTATTAAATTAGCTTGATATAAATGAATTAAACCAGCTTGATAAATTAATTAAACTGGCTTTGCATATTAATTAAACTACCTCAGTGTAGGATATAAACCAGCTCGATATAGGACATAAACAATCTGAATAACAAGATAAAAACTAGCTCAGTGTGTGATATAAACCAGCTTGATATGTGATGTAAACTAGCTCTACATATGCATTAAACTAGTTCAACATGGGATATAAACTAGCTGTATAGGTGAAATGAACTAGCTTGGTACAGGATATAAACTCTCTCAATATAGGATTCAAAACAGCTTGATAGGGGATCCAAACTGTGTTGATGTAGGGTCCCAACTGTCACAGTAGAGGATCCAAATAGGCTTGATCTGGGATGCAAACAGGCTCGATGTGGGATTCAAACTATCTCCATACAAAAACTAGCTTAAAATGCAAAAGGGGAAAAAAAAAACCATCTCAAAATGCAATAAATATATTTTTATGAGAGGGGAAGTGTTTTGTATTCGAATTTTTATTCCCTGCAGATAAAAAATGCTTCATGTCTGGGTGCCTTCAAGTGAGAGAGAGAGAGAGCAATGAGATGGGAGCAAACTTTGATTTCCAAAAGATTGGGGGGTGGGGAGGGTGGAAATAAATAAAAATGATTATCAGAAATTGCTGAGAAATAAGGGGGGAAAAATGATTGTCATAAATTGTTGAGAAATAAGGGGAGTAAAAAAATATATATATATAATGATTATCACAAACTGCTGGGAAATAAAGGGGGAATAAAACGATTAACACGAATTGCTGAGAGATAAAGGGGATAAATAAAATCACCGTTTATCAGAAATCGCCGAGAAATATCACCTTAATGTTTTGTCATGATGTTATTCTAAAAGAAGATGGGCTGCTGGAGAGACCCGAGAGGGTTCTGTCCTAGGCAGGGTGGGGAGGCTGCTGCGGAAGACCAAGCACTCGGGAAGCTGGTGGCTTCCCGCAGCAGCTGCGCTGACAAGAAGAGCCTGGGAGCAGGGACGGAGCGTTCAGCTCCGCTTGGCTCCACCACCACGCTCCCGCCTTCCCCATCCTCCCCATGTCCTGAAAGTTCCCAGAGAGCGTGGCAAAGCAAAAAACATGGGATAAATATTCCCGATTGGGATTTTTTTGTTGTTGGGGGGGGAAGTTCTTTCTGCCTTTTCTCTCTTTCCCTTTTCTTCCCTGCCAGCCCCCCTCACCCCATCACTGCTCTCACTTGCATGCGGCTGTGGCACCAACCAGACCATTGTAGTTAACTTTCAGAACTGTGATTCAGTGGAATAACAGAAGCTGTCAATCTGTTGGGGCCAGGGTTGGGGCAGTGCCATGAGTAGGGTGGGCAGCAGCCCCCCCTCCCCTCGTCCCCCCCCCCCTTGTTTTGTTCCTCGTCATCGGGAGCAGCTTCTACGCAGCAGGGCAGGATCCACATCCTTCATGCTGGCATTCGAGAGGAATCAACTCCTGGGCTGTGTCTTAAGGAATTAAAACCTAACAGATCAGTGGGGTTTGTCGTGGTGTTTTCTTTTGGACGCCCCTCCTTTCTGATGGTGTCAACATCATCCCTGCCTTTGGTCACAGCAGCTCCCTATGTGGCTGCTTGTTCAGTTATTTATTCATTGCATTTCTCTGCCAGAGCCCTGAGCTTTGGGCTGCCCCTGTCAAGCCCGGGCTGACGGAGGAGCATGAACCCCATTTTCACCACCTAACCCCCAGAGCTCAGCGAAGCACCACGGGAAGAGTCTCCCAACACTTTCGCATCCTGCCCTGACCACTTGTGCCCACGCGGTGGGGAAAGCTGCATCCAGGCTTTGCCATCACCTAATTTGAAATGCAGGGATAATAATATTAGCATTAATAATATCATTACCAACATTATTAACAATATTATGAGAGTGGTAAAGCAGTGGAACAGGTTGAGGCTCTGTCCCTGGAGACAATCAAGATCAGAGTTGATGAGGCCCTGGGCAGCCTGATCTAGTTAGAAGTGTCTCAGCTGGCTGCAGCAGGGTTGGATGAAAAGACCTTTGAGGGTCCCTTCCAGTCCAATGCAATCTGTGATTATTAACAACGTTATTATTAATCATATCAATAATTTTAATAATATCAATAATAATCATATGAAGAAGAGTTGGCAAAGTGGAGGGTGCAGTGTTAGTGGCCCACTGAGCAAAAGAATGTCCTAAGCAGGACTTAAAGAAGGTGGCCTTGAACATTAAGTTAAACCACAACATTTCCATCAGCTTTGATGTCAGATGGAGCTGGAATTAATTATTTTGCTACTTGTGCTGTTTGGGAAGTTGGCCCTTTCTTCCGTTGCAGTGTCCAGATGATCCATATGTCATCAACCCAAGAAGTTGGGGACAAGGATCCTGCTGTGGGTGGATGGCTGTAGCACTCATTGGAGCACCTCCCTCTTCATGTGTCTAGCACCACAGTGACAAAGGAAGGGTCCTGCTTTGGGTGGGTGTCTGTAGCCCTCATTGGAGCAGCTCCACCTTTATGTATCCACCACCACAGTGAAAAAGTAAGGGTCCTGCTTTGGGTGGGTGTCTGTAGCCCTCATTGGAGCAGCTCCACCTTTATGTATCCACCACCACAGTGAAAAAGGAAGGGTCCAGCTTTGGGTGGGTGGTTGCAGCCCTCATTGGAGCCCCTCCATCTCCACGTGTTCACCACCATAGTGACAAAGGAAGTACTGCTTTTTTTTTTTTTCCCCCCTTCTCCTTTTTAAACTTGGTTTATGGCTAATTACATCAGAGATCCCAAACAATCCTTCTTACATTTGCATTAATAAGGTGCACCACATGATCCATACTGGAGCAGGAGTATACATCAAAGGTAGATTAAAGGTTGGTTAGGCATCAAACTATGGTCTATATGTAAATTTACAGCGATGGAAAGAGAGCTTCCCTTCTCTTCCCCTGCTCCTAAATAAAATTAAAAATTCACCACTCTGCTTTATGGGATTTTAAATGAATTTGATCTCTCTTGGGCAGGGCAAATCAAGTGTTTTGTGATGTATGTTTTTACACAAGGAAAAAAAAAAAAAAAGAAAGAAAGAGAAAAGAAGAAAAGAAGAAAATGAAAAGAAAAAAAAGGAAAAGAAAAGAACAAAAAAAGAAAATGAAAAGAAAAAAGAAAAAAAATGAAAAGAAAAAAAAAGAACAGAAGAAAAAAGAAAAAGAAAAGAAAAAGAAAAGAAAAAAAGAACAGAAGAAAAAAGAAAAAGAAAAGAAAAAAAGAAAAAGAAAAGAAGAAAAAAGAAAAAGAAAAGAAGAAAAAAGAAAAAGAAAAGAAGAAAAAAGAAAATGGAAAGAAGAAAAAAAGAAAAAGAAAAGAAGAAAAAAGAAAATGGAAAGAAAAAAACCCAACACAAACCAAACCAAACCAAACAAAAAACCCACACACAAACCCAAAACCAAAAAGCAACAAACCACAAACCTGAGGGAGGAAAAAAAAAAAGAAGAAGAAAAAAGGGGGAAAATAGAAAACAATAATAAAAAAGAGGAGTAGAAAATAAAAAAGATGGGGGGAGGAAAGGAGGAAAATGACAAAAAAATAAAAGAAAAGTCAAAAAGAAAAGGAAAAAAAGAAGATAAGAGGGGGGGGGGGGAAAGAGAGAGAAAAGACCATCGTTCTGGCTCATTTAATTTTGCGAGTGAATGATCTAAGATTAACTACAGACTAGTCAGTGCAGTTTAAAAGCTGAAAGCAATTTTCAGCCATAGATGGTAATGCCACATTTAGTCCACAACCGAATGACTCTAAATGACTAAGCTGCAAGGTCTTTGTATATGACCACGGGGCCTGATAAAGCCATAGGAACACAGTAAAAGCACAAAAATAGTTCCAATTTATTTGGTGCCATCACCTTAATGAGATTAATACAGACGTGTTCATGTGCCTAATTGGTGATTTTGTTTTAACTGGTAATGAAGGATTAAATCTTCAGGCAACAGGCTACTTGCAGGAAAAGGGGGTTGGAGTGTTGGGGGGAGGGGGGTGGGGGCTGGAAAAAAAGTTTTTAATTATGAAAGGCAGCTAGTGAAATATAGCACTGCACAGTTCGGAATGCATCTTCAGTCAAAACAGAGACAGAGAGATGTTGTTCCGTTTGCCACTTTGCCGTCTGCCTGAGTGGGTTTAGGGAGTGGTTATTTGGGAGAGAGAGGGTCGGTGGTGAACTCCGGGTCGTGTGTCGCTGGCATCTCCTGGTACCGCAAGAAAGACAAAAGCGTGGTGTGCAGTGTGCTCTGCTCCCACTCGTTGCTTTCCAGCTGGCAAACTTAACTAGTCCATAGATTCCAAGTATTTCTGTTTCTCTTCCTTAGATTTGGGGGAATCCCATCTGCTAGATGCGGGATGGGGGGGCGAGGGCTGGACCGAGCTCCACCCTGGCTGCCCGCAGCTCCTGTGACGAGGGTGAACTTCACCCCGACCAGCAGCGAGCGCTGCCCTTCCGAGTCCGGTTGTGACCGTTTAAATGCTAACACTATTAAATATGCTGCCAAAACACAAACACCCAGCCTCAGTCATTAAAATGTAATTACCAGGGGGCAGCTGAGCCTGCCTTGAGTTCTGACTCGGAGGAATCTTGTAGGAGACACCGATGCGTAAACCCGAACCCACCCCAGCTGCAGGCTGAGCCTGTGAAAAACCCTTACAGGGAATAACCCCTTCTAGCCTCTTAAAATGGAGTAATCTGATTAAATTTAGCTGGCGGGGGGGGGGGGGGGGGAAGGCTTTTTCCTTCTTTTTTTATACCTTTCCCAGATGGATGTATAGCATGGGCCTCACAGAGCTTGTCTTTCACGTTGAACTTTCAAGAGAGGAAATGGCAAAAAGGTCTTTAGCATCTTCGGTGTGAGATACCTTTGCATTTTTAAATGGTTTATTACTTTAAATTGCGTGTGAGTAAGGTGGCTTTTAGCAAGCAAATGGCTTTTTATGGAGGGGGAAGGAAAAAAAGGCAGCTTTTGGATTTGTCTTGGTGAAAGAGCAGCTCTGCCTCCATTTTTAATCCCTTTCCCCCTGTTGTTTGTGACACCAAGAGGCACTGTCTAAAAAATTCTTCTGTTTTCCACGATTTTATTTTGTCACTGGTGGAGCTGGAGGAAGGAAAAAAAAAGTCCAACCACAGATAGCTCAGGCAAGCCCCAAAACATCAGCAACTATGGGAAAAATCAGAGAATCATAGTACCAGTCAGGGTTGGAAGGGACCCAAGGATCATCTAGCTCCAACCCCCCTGCCATGGGCAGGGACACCTCACACTGGATCAGGCTGGCCAGGGAAAAAGGAAAAGCAAGAGTCAAGCCCCAACAAACCAAACAAAAAAAAACAAACAACCCCCCCACACCACCCCCAAGCAAACAAACAAGCAAACAAACCACAAAGCCAAACCTCAAAATATCAGCAAATGGGGCGGGGGGGGGGGGAGGAAATAGCAAGCAACAGAGCCAAACTGCCAAACATCAGCAACTATGGGGGAAAAAAGACAAACAAAAACAAACCCCAAGATGTCACCAACTATAGGGGTGATGTCACCAAAACATCAGCAGTTATTAGGGGGGGGGGGGGGAAATAACAAACACCAAAACCAAACATAGACACACCAACAACTCCGAAGGGAAAAACTCAACCAGACCCCAAATCACCAACAGCTACCAAAAAGATTCCAACCACATCGCAAACTCTCAACAGCTACCAAAAAAAAAAACCCCTCCAACCAAACCCCCGAACCCCCAAAACATTCAACAACAAATAATAATTAGAAGGCAACTCCTCAGCAAAATGGCAAAATAAACCCTACCCCCCTCCTCCCAAGTGCTTGGGACATCCTTAGACCTTGGGGTGACATATTTAGGAGCGGGTTAAAAGGACTCAGCACTGCAAGATGCCACCTTCCCAGTGAAGGCAGGCAGCAAGATATTTTACATTTCTTGTCAGCTTGAACTTTAAGACATCTTGACTGGCTTTTTTTTTTTTTTTTTTTTTTTCCCCTTCTCTGGAATTTAACCATCACAGCCCAAATGGCAACACGCTCTGCTCGGTTCCAGTTGCCTGCAGCCCCCCTGGCTGCTCGGCCGGCGGCACGGGGCAAGCGGTACCCAAGTCCTCCGCCAGTGTGTCAAAGCATTATAGCACGGACCAGAATTGTCACCCCCCCACCCCTCCCACCCCCCCTTTCTCCCCTGTCTCACTGAAGGATATGGTTAACAAATGTAAAACCAAACTTCAGAGGAGCTGCTTTTCTGTGCTAAGTGATCTGTATTCCCTCTGAATTTACTTTCCCCTAACCCCGTGAAATTAACAGTACTTTCTGACATCCGACCCCCTGACCTCCCATATAATAAGAATTTAAAAAGCACCATGCATGAGTGTGTCTGTGTAATGCAAAACTGGGGAAAAATGACCATGTCACTGTTTTATTATACAAAAAAAAAAAAAAAAAAAAAAAAAAAAAAAAGAAAAGAAAAAGAAACCCACAGGAAAAAAAAACCACCACCACAACAACAACAACAACAAAAAAACCCCAACAACCAAAACCCCAAACCCTTTCTCCATCTCCATCCTGAGCAGGAAAAAAAGAAACCCACAGTTTTAACGGCGCCGATTCGCCGCCCGTGACTTTTTCTAGACAATAAATTGTGGCAAACACACATTGCAGCACGAGAGCTCCGTTGAATGCAGATATTTACCGTGGCAGGAGTGTTAAAAATAGGCTGTGGGAAGGGGCTTGGTGGTTCAGCGGCTTCTAGGGGGCTGACTGCCGGGGGTGCAAGTGCGTGCACGATGTGTAGGTCTCGAGGTTTAAGAGGCAGAAGCAGGAAAAGTGTTATGTGGAAATGATTTTGCAGTTATCAGGCTCAGGGGATGACAGCGTACAAGAGTAAGAACAAGGTGCTAGGTGGCTTTTTCTTCACTCTGAAGTAAAGATTGGCAGCTGGAAGTAAGGCTTACAGGCAGACCTGCACACAGGACCTCTTCACCCAGGACTCATAATCACTACTCAAAGGAAAACGCATTTACCAGTAAAAAGTGGCTGTAGCCATCAGAAGTGTGCTTAAAACACCACTTAAATATCACTTTATACGCTATTACTTGCAAACTGTGGCTTGGTATTAAATTATACTTGCATAGGCTTTTGCTTAGGTGCTGATAATGCTTTTGAGGTTGCATTGGTGAAGAAGAATTTAGGCTGCTTCACGAAGAGACGTGACTGGAATATCCCCCGGTGCTGACAGTGACAGGGTGAAAAATTGCAGAACTGTACTTTCTTTCCCCATATAGATTGTAATTTTAATTGTCATTGTGGCCCTTCTGTTTTAATTATGGGACTTCTTTGATATATACCAGGACATCGTATTGAATGAAAATATGGTGCTATAATAGTCTCTTTATAATTAATGACCACATGTAGATCTTGGTGCATAAAAAAGGAAAGGAATAAATGAACAATTTATTTAACTAGGTTTTTTGGATTTCTTTCTGTCTTCCAGTGAATATAAAATGATCCTAGGGCTTCTGAGGCTGTTTGATGTAAGGGAGGGCGCTGAATAGCTAATAAAATTACATTGGTCTAGATTACAAAACATATTAGGTGGTTTGATTTAAAAACCTTCCCATTACGGGCGGCAAATTCCTCCTATTTACCCTGTTAGCCTCCCTCGGCTTGAGATTTTTGGAAGCAAATGGTTATTTTCTTTATTTTATTTGCAAAATATTAAAGCAGGTTTTCCTTTTAGCTCGTGAAAGGCAGCAGCTTGGCAGGTGAGCTCCTGGGTGGAGTTTCCTACAGAGTGTGATTTGTGTCCCTAGGAGCGTGGGTGATGTCTCCTATGGAAAGCGATTTGCGTCCCTGGAAGTGTGGATGGCATCTCCTTGTGGAAGGGGATTCGCGTCCCTGGAAGTGTGGATGGCATCTCCTTGTGGAAGGGGATTCGTGTGCCTGGAAGTGTGGATGGCATCTCCTTGTGGAAGGGGATTTGTGTCCCTGGAAGTGTGGATGGCATCTCCTTGTGGAAGGGGATTCGTGTCCCTGGAAGTGTGGATGGCATCTCCTTGTGGAAGGGGATTTGTGTCCCTGGAAGTGTGGATGGCATCTCCTTGTGGAAGGGGACTTGTGTCCCTGGAAGTGTGGATGGCATCTCCTTGTGGAAGGGGACTTGTGTCCCTGGAAGTGTGGATGGCATCTCCTTGTGGAAGGGGACTTGTGTCCCTGGAAGTGTGGATGGCATCTCCTTGTGGAAGGGGACTTGTGTCCCTGGAAGTGTGGATGGCATCTCCTTGTGGAAGGGGACTTGTGTCCCTGGAAGTGCGAGTGAAATCCCCTCTGCAAGGGAATTTGGGCACCGATAGCACCCAAAACTACCTGCAGGAGCCCACATTACCAAGCCCTTCTCCTCCACCCTCCCACCCCCACCCCACCCCCAGCTTGCTTTACAAAACATGATAGCTTTATATCCTACTAATTTCTGGACAAAGAAGCCCTTTTTTGTTGGGAAGAAAACCCATCAAAACATAGTTGTGTGTTCCTCCATAGCCTAAGGAGAAGAAATAACCCCAGAGTGGTATTCCCTTTGCAAGGGAATTTGGGCACGTATAGGCCTCAATTACCTCTAGGAACCCAAATTACCACACACACACACCTTGCACTTGGTTTACAAAATATGGTAGATTTATATCCTATTAATTTCTGGCTGAGGAATTAATTTTTGCTGGGAGGAAAACCCAGCAAAATAAAACCCCAAACAGTTGAGTGGTGGAGTCACCATCCCTGGAGTTGTACAGGAAACATGGGGACACGGCACTTGGGGACATGGTTTAATGGCCATGATGGTGCTGGGTTGAAGGTTGGGCTCGATGATCTTGGGGGTCTTTTCCAACCCCAACAATCACCCCTGTGATTTTGTGATCCTGTTTTTCCACAGCCTAGGGAGGAGAAATAACCCCTCGCATCAAAGCCCGCGGGGACGCCACGCCATCCTGCAGCCAGGTGGTTTTTCCTACCCCCCCCCACTATCCAGGCTCAGGTAGACTTGCAAATCCACGCTGCTGCGATCCATTTCAGGAACCCTCTCTGAAAAGCAGACATATTTGTCCAGTGTCTGTCAGCGTAAAAAGTAGAAAATATCCCCTGACAAGCTTCTGCTAATTTTATTGCGGCGCCGACGCGGGGTTGGAGCATCCCGGGCGGGCGGCCGGCAGTTCAATTGCCGAGCAGGATGAAATTGGATCTGCAGAGACAGGGACTACCCTGGGGTCAGCAGCGACCATGCCACTTCCATGTGATGTCTAGTTGGGGTGATGGTGTGTAAATAAACGTGGGGAATTGCAAATCTTGTCATGGCCACGCAGAACAGCTCAAGCATTTAAAGATGGTTGCCCGCAAACCTAACTGGAAGGTGGTTTAGCTCTGTGTGGTGGCTGAAGAAGGAGGGGGGGGGGGAAGAAAAAGAACAAAACAAAACAAAACAAAAAAAAGAACAACAAACCTTTCCCTTCTTCGCCCCAGTCTTCTCCTCCGTGACATCTCGGAGAGCACTGACCCAGCACCGCGTCGCTGAAGGGATTAATCACCAAATTGTTTCTCATTTTAGCGGAAAGTAAAGAAACTAACTAACCGCGGTCTAATGTTGGTCTTTTAAAGCCAGGGCTGGAGGATTGCTTTGCTGTTTCTCTCACTCTGATTTGATTCTGGTTTTAAGCCTCAGTCTGCTCTTTCTTTCATTCTGAATCGCATCTGCTTTATTTGGATTCTTAATCTGCCCCTTCCCTTCCCCTGATTTGATTCTCTTTTTCTTATCCTGCTGCTTCTCTTGTCCTGATTTTATTCTGCTTTTATTCAGATTCTTCTGCTGCTCTTTCTCTTATTCTGATCTTATTCTGATTCTTCAGCTTCCACTTCTCTTACTCTGATTTTATTGTTTCTTATTCTGCTCCTTCTCTTATTCTGATTTTATCCTGTTTTATTCTGATTCTTATTCTGCTCTTTCTCTTACTCTGATTTTATTCTGATCCTTAATCTTCCACATCTCTTACTCTGATTTCATTGTTTCTTATTCTGCCCCTTCTCTTACTCTGATTTTATTCTGATTCTTAACCTGCTACGTCTGTTACTCTGATTTTATTCTGCTCCTTAATCTTTCACATCTCTTACTCTGATTTTATTGTTTCTTATTCTGCCACTTCTCTTACTCTGATTTTATTCTTAACCTGCTACATCTCTTACTCTGATTTTCCCCCCTGTTTTATTCTGATCCTTATTCTGCTACTTCTCTTACTCTGATTTCATTCTGATTCTTAACCTGCTGCTTCTCTTACTCTGACTTTCCCCCTGTTTTATTCTGATCCTTATTCTGCCACTTCTCTTACTCTGATTTCATTCTGATTCTTAACCTGCTGCTACTCTTACTCTGATTTTCCCCCTGTTTTATTCTGATCCTTATTCTGCTACTTCTCTTACTCTCATTTTATTCTGATTCTTAACCTGCTATGTCTCTTACTCTGATTTTCCCCCCTGTTTTATTCTGATCCTTATTCTGCTACTTCTCTTACTCTGATTTTATTCTGATTCTTAACTTGCTACTTCTCTTACTCTGATTTTTCCCTCTGTTTTACTCTGATCCTTATTCTGCCACTTCTCTTACTCTGATTTCCCCCCCTGTTTTATTCTGATCCTTATTCTGCTACTTCTCTTATTCTGATTCTTATTCTGCCACTTCTCTTACTCTCATTTTATTCTGATTCTTAACCTGCCACTTCTCTTATTCTGATTCCCACCCCCCCCCGTTTTATTCTGATTCTTGTTCTGCTACTTCTCTTGCTCTGATTTTTTCCCCCTATCCTTATCCTGCCATTTCTCTTATTCTGATTTATTTATTTGTTTGAGTTTTTTTTTTCTCTCTCTCTCTCTCTTTTTTTTTTTTTTTTTTTTTTACCCTTTAAATATATTTCTTTAAAATGAAGCAAAGGAATCTTCTAGTGTCCTACTGTTTAATGAATTTTTTGGGGGCACATTAAAGTTCCATGAAGGGCTGGGGTTTTTTTTTTTTGTTTTTTTTTTTTCCCTTTCTCTCTCTTTTCATTATTATGAACTTTTGCTAATGGTACCAAATAAAATATTATAGAATTCACATTTTCAGCTCGTGGATCTAATTTTGCTTTCACTACTACTTAGAGCACTCATTAAAGCACACTTCCATTTTGCTACCTCGGACCAAGAAGATGTATTATTATATATATATATATATATATATATATATATATATGTTTCTTCTTGAACCAGCTTTACCTTTCCACATCCCTCTGTTTTTCTGTTACCTTCTTTTTTTTTCCCCACCCTACCCCCCACCCCCACCCCAACATGACAATTACCTTTCATTACGAATTTATAAAATCATTTACATTTTAGCAGTTTAAATGTTTCTGCTGACATTTTGTAACTATTACCCTCTCCTAGAATGGCATATGTTCAGGCAGTTAATAAAAAATTAAATGGAATAGCAGTAGACAAGGTGAAGCTTTGTAGCAGGGGTGTTCTGCACAGCTCTGAAAAATACCATCTTTGTGTTGCAAACTGTGAAGCGAGGTTAGGGCTGTGCCAATATGTGTATTTGTCAGAACTGTCACCGAGTCCGTGAACTAGCCAATCATCCCCCTCTTAATTAGACAGTTACATTTGGCTCGGGAGAAAAGCATCCTCACGTAAAATGGGGACTGAGAGCTGAGGGAAAGGTGCTGGGAGCAAAGGGGACCGAGAACGGCGGCGTCAAAACGCTCCGGAGCCGGAGCCGGACGAGTTTGGAAGTGCTGCCTGGCTCCTGGATAAGGGCATGTGGATTATATACCGTTAATTGTGGCATATATGTGGACTTTGTACCGTTAATTACGGCGTAGAGGTGGATTTCATACCTTTAATTACGACATATATGTGGATTGCATGCCATTAATTATGGCATATATATATATGCATTTCATACCATTAATTAGGCCATCTAGATTATGCACTAATTATGACATCTATATGCATTTTAAACTATTAATTACTGCACATATAGGGATTGTATCCAATTAATTATGGCATATATATGCTTTTTATTCCATTGTGGCATATATATATAGAGTAGAATTAACCATTCCATTCTATATGCATTTCATACCATTCATTATTGCATGTATATGGATTTTATGCCATTAATTATGGCATATGGATTGTATAGCATTAATTATTGCATGTATTTGGATTGTATACCGTTAATTATGGTATATGCATGCATTGCATACCATTAGTTCTGGTACATGCATGTATGGTATACCATTAATTATGCCATATAGATGGATTTTATACCTTTAATTGTGCCATATGGATCATACACCATTAATTATGGCATACATATGCTTTATATACCATTAATTATGGCACATATATGGCTCTTACAACATTGTGGTATATAAATGGAATGGGATGGGATGGGATGGGATGGGATGGGATGGGATGGGATGGAATGGGATGGGATGGGATGGGATGGGATGGGATGGGATGGAATGGAATAGAATAGAATAGAATAGAATAGAATAGAATAGAATAGAATAGAATAGAATAGAATAGAATAGAATTAACCAGGTTGGAAAAGAACTTGAGATCGGGTCCAACCTATCATCCACCATCATCTAACCAACTAAACCATGGTACCAAGCACCCCATCCAGTCTCCTCCTAAACATCTCCAGTGATAGTGACTCCACTACTATGCCATATGGATTATACACCATCAATTATGGCATATATATGTATTTTATACCATCAGCCAGGTACTATGCCCCATTCATTATGGTATCCATATGGATGGTTTGGATTGGAAGGGACCTAGTTCCAAATCCCTGCAGTGGGCAGGGACACCTTCCACTAGACCAGGTTGCTTCAGACCTCATTCAACCTAGCCTTGAACACCTCCAGAGATGAAGCATCATTGAGAGTCATCAAAACCCGGACAAATACAAACCAAAAAGTACTTTGTGCCATCCAACAAGTGCAGCCCAAGAGGGAGATTCCATGAGGAGGAGCTTCCTTACCTTGACAACGGTAGAGCACTGGTGCCCAGTGACAGGACAAGGGGCAGTAGGCACAAACTGGAAGCCAGGAGGTTCCATCTGAACAGAAGGAGAAACTTGTTTGGTGTGAGGGTGCTGAAGCCCTGGAGCAGGCTGTCCAGAGGTTGTGGAGAGGTTCCAAACCCACCTGGTCGTTGTGATCCTGGAAAGGCTGCTCTGGGCACCCCTGCTTGAGCAGTGGGGTTGGACTGGATGATCTCCAGAGTTTCCTTCACTCCCCCACCATGCTGGGATTCTGGGCTTTCCAGGTCTCCTCTTGCCAGTGGAGGCGATGTGATTTAGGTGGCAAAACCTTCAGGAAAAGAAGAACTAGGAAACAATTTGGGGAGCAAAACTTGGTGGAAAATGCAAAATAGGAACCAATTTGAGGCATCACCCCAGGTTCCTCCTCTTCTCAATCTTGACTCAAGCAGCGCATCAGAGAAGTTTTAACAGTCCTGGCAGCTTAACCTGGGCTGTGCAGTTGGAGGCCACTCAGCTGCTGAATTGACATGCGGCCAGCTGAACGCACTGTTTGGAGAGAGATTGAGAGTTTATTTGATTAAATCCCTTTCTCCAATACCTTGACCTCTTTCTTGTGAAATAATCAGAACTGTTTAGCAAGAATATTCTGGCATTAATAATGAATTGCTTCAGAGCAGGCTTTTCCTGCTCTGGAGAAGAAGAGGCTGGGGGAGACCTTGTTGCTCTCTACAACTCCCTGAAAGGAGGTTGGAGCCACGTGGGGGTTGGTCTCTTCTCCCTAGCATCAGGTGTTAGAGTGAAAGGAAGCAGCCTGAAATCGTGTGAGGGGAGGTTTAGTTTGGACATGAGGAACAATTTCTTCTGTGCAAGAGTGGGCAGGCATTGGAACAGGCTGCTCAGGGAGGTGGTGGAGTCACTATCCTTGGAGGCGTTTGAGAAAACTGTGGCAATGGTACTTTGGAATACTGTTTAATGACCATGCTGGTGTTCAGTGGACCATTGAACTTGATGATCTTAGAAGTCTTTTCCAACCTTAATGACTCTATGATTCTATGAAACCTAACAGAGTGTCACTAGAGTTTCAGGACAGATCCTACCACTGCCACCCACTCCAACGTGCACCTCAAACCTAACTGGGAAGTGGGGTTTTTTTGCCATGTCAAGGGTCTAGTGATAGAACAAGAGGGAGTGGCTTGAAACTGAAGCAGGATAGATATGAGTAGGACATTAGGTGGAAGTTCTTTACAGTGGCAGTGGTGAAATACTGGAACAAGTTGCCCAAGGAGGTGGTGGAGGCCCCATCTGTGGAGACATTCAAGGTCAGGCTTGATGGGGCTTTGAGCAACCTGATCTAGTTGGGGATGTCTCAGCTGCCTGCAGGGGGGTTGAACAAGATGACCTCTAGAAGTCTCTTCTAACCTGGTGCATTCTGTCATTCAGAGATTCTTCAACTCTGATTCTTTGATTTTTTTGACTCTTTGACTCTTCAATTCTATGATTTGTTCACTCTTTGAAACTTTGAGTCTTTGACTCTTTGATGCCATGCTTCTTTCATTTTTTAACTCTTTGATTCTTTAAGTCTTTGATTTTTTGACTCTGTGATTCTTTGACTCTATGAAGTTTTGAGTCTATTCTATGATAATTCATGTGTTTTGTGACTTACTGATGAAAACAGAGAGGAAACCCAGGAGTTTTTTGCCTGTTGGGGTGGGATCCACTGTGGTGGGTCTAAAAGGTTGGGTGTTGACACCACAAATCCTTGTAGGCAAGCCTGGAGTAGAGGTGGCTCAGGGGAGACCTTATTGCCTTCTACAATGACCTGAAGGGTGGTTGTAGCTGGGGGTGGGGATTGGTCTCTTCTCCCAGGCAACCAGCACCAGAACAAGAGGACACAGTCTCAAGCCACGTCAAGGGAGGTTTGGGCTGGATGTTAGGAAGAAATTCTTCCCATCAAGAGAGATTGGCCATTGGAATGTGCTGCCCAGGGAGGTGGTGGAGTCACCATCACTGGAAGTGTTTAAAAAGAGACTAGACGAATCACTTGGTGCCATGGTTTAGTTGATTAGGTGATGTTGGGTGCTAGGTTGGACTTGATGATCTCAAAGGTCTTTTCCAACCTGGTTAATTCTATTCTATTCTATTCTATTCTATTCTATTCTATTCTATTCTATTCTATTCTATTCTATTCTATTCTATTCTATTCTATTCTATTCTATTCTATTCTATTCTATTCTCTTCCGTTCCGTCCCCTGTCCCGTCCTGTCTCATCCCATCTCCCACTCTATTCTATTCTATTCTATTCTATTCTATTCTATTCTATTCTATTCTATTCTATTCTATTCTATTCTATTCTATTCTATTCTATTCCATGCCATGCCATTCCATTCCATTCCATTCCATTCCATTCCATTCCATTCCATTCCATTCCATTCCATTCCATTCCATTCCATTCCATTCCATTCTCTGAGGTCTTTTCCACCCTTATTGATTCTATGATTTGCCAGCCCTGGTGGTGGAGGGCGTTGGAAGCCCAGCTGACGGCTTTATAGCATTACTTGACTTTCAGGTAATGAGCTCACAGGCGGCAGGGCTGCGGAGGCCGGGTGCCGCCGCCCGCCTCGGGTCGCGCCGGCGATACTTGAGCTGCGCGGGAGCTGGGTGTAATAGCTGCCGTGAGCCGCCTCCCCGCCTTGTCAGCCTCGATAACGGGATCTTGTCTCCCACCTAAATTAAGCTTCGCTCTAATTTGTTTCTTAATAACACGCACTTCAGTGTAATGTGTAAAACGCTCGGCTTCCGCGCGCCGCTCCGCCGAGGAGCTGTAACAGCAGCTCATTTGCATTTAGCAATTATATTAGATTACAATATATTAAAGCTGCAGCAAACCTAATCTAACATCATCATTTAAAGCCATCATTTACAGTGCTTTACAAGGAGCATACAAGGCAGGTTACAATAACACGTTGCCTTGCCGGAGCAAGCCCGGGGAATTATTTACTCATCTGTTATCAGATTTCCGGGGAAACTCGATGCATTAAATTCAGAGGATCCTTGGAGGAGAGCTCCTGTAGGATCTCCAGAATGCTCTTTACCCAAACTTAGTGGCCACTGCTCTTCCTAATAACTCTTCGAGTGGAATGGTGGAACTCTTTGAGGGTGGTGACAGACTGGCGCAGGTTGCCCAGGGAGGTGGTGGAAGCCTCATCCCTGGAGGTGTTTGTAGCCAGGCTGGATGTGGCTGTGAGCAACCTGCTGTAGTGTGAGGTGTCCCTGGCCGTGGCAGGGGGTTGGAACTGGCTGATCCTTGAGGTCCCTTCCAACCCTAATAATTCTATGATCTTGAAGGTGCCTTCCAAGCAAGGCAGGGCCCTGGCTCTGTGCTTGTCTGGTGACAGTGTGTGTGCCTTGGTGCTTGCAGGGATGATGTGCCAAGCCAGGACCTCCTACACCGTGGACGAGGTGCTGTGGGGCCACCGCTTCTTCCCTGTCATCTCCTTGGAAGAAGGCTTCTTCAACGTTCACTACTCCCAGTCCCACACCACCTTTTAAGGCCAGGCTGGATGTGGCTGTGAGCAACCTGATGTAGTGTGAGGTGTCCCTGCCCATGGCAGGGGGATTGGAACTAAATGTTCCTTGAGATCCCTTCCCACCCTAACAATTCTATGATTCTATGATTCTAATACAGCTCTTTAGGACAAGGGCCTATGGTTTCAAACTGGAGCAGGGTACATTTAGGCTGGGCATCAGGAAGAAGCTCTTCATTAAGAGGATGGTGAAATATTCAAACAGGTTGCCAAGGGACATGGTTGAAGCCCTGTCTCTGGAGAGATTCAAGATAAAACTTGATGTGGCCCTGGGCAGCCTGTTCTGTTCTTGTCCAACCCCCCTGACTGCAGGGGTTGGACAAGATGACCTTTGAGAATCCTTTTCAACCCAGTGCAATCTGCGAATCTGTGTATAATTGCACTAGGTTGCCCAGGGAAGTAGCTGAGTCACCATCCATGGAAATGTTCAAGAAATGTGTTTCATGGCCATGGTGATGAAGGGTGCTGCCTCCAAATTAGATGTTCTGTATATAGGAGTTTAGGAAACACATCTTTACTGAAAGAGTGTGCAGGCATTGGAACAGGCATCATCTCACCTCACTGCGCCATGAGATAAACTGTCTTTCCTGTGGGGTAAAGGAGCATCTCTGTGAGAAGGAAAGGCTGAGAGCCCTGGGGCTGTGGAGCCTGGAGAAGAGCAGCCCCGGGGGGATCTGAACAATGCTCAGCGAGAGCTAGGGGACCTGTGGGGGGCAAGAGGATGTAGCCAGACCCTTGTCAGTGTTGCCCAGTGACAGGACAAGGGGCAACAAGCATGAACTAGAAGCTAGGAGGTTCCATCTGAAGATGAGAAGAAACTTGCCTTGTGTGCATGTGCTGGGCCCTGGAGCAGGCTGCCCAGAGGGATTGTGAAGTCTCCTTCTCTAGAGACTTTCAAGACCCACCTGGATGCATTCCTGTGTGACCTGCCCCAGGTGATTCTGCTTCAGCAGGGCAGTTGCATTCAATGATCCCTAGAGGTCCCCTGCAACCCCTAATATTCTATGATTCTTTGCTAAAACCCAGACAAAAGGAGGATGGATCCTTTTGTAAGAGAGTTTTATCCAGGTTGTGACACAGCATTTGATGAATCATTTAATATGCGACACGTGGTGCAGAGAGTCAACAACTGGCTCCTGTTGCAGCCTTTGTTTGGAGCTCAGATGAACTTCAGCAAGCAGCAGACCGGAGGCAGCCTCGTGGAATATTTTGAGCAAGCTTTGGCCCAAATCTGTGATGCTGTTTAAATCCAGCATTAAAATCCAGTATGGAAAGGCATGTGGGCTACTCAGCTGATCTAGAATCATAGAATCATAGAATTGTTAGGGTTGGAAGGGACCTCAAGGATCAGCCAGTTCCAACCCCCCTGCCATGGCCAGGGACACCTCACACTACAGCAGGTTGCTCACAGCCACATCCAGCCTGGCTGCAAACACCTCCAGGGATGAGGCTTCCACCACCTCCCTGGGCAACCTGTGCCAGTGTCTCTCCACCCTCATGGAGAAGAACTTCTTCCTAACATCCAGCCTGAATCTACCCATTTCTAGCTTCACTTCATTCCCCTTAATCCTATCACTCCCTGACACCCTCAAAAGTCCCTCCCCAGCTAACTGCTCTGGCAGGGGGAGTGGACTCGAGGATCTCTTTGGAGGTTCCTTCCAACCCCTGACATCTTGTGAGCCTGTGATCTCCATGGCTTTGAAACCCCTCCAGGAATGGGAACTCTACTACTGCCCTGGGCAGCCTGGTCCAAGTCTTTACAACCCTTTTGGGGAAGAGCTGACTTAATCACAGTATCACAGTATCACAGTATGACTAAGGTTGGAAGAGACCTCGAAGATCATCGAGTCCAACCTGTCACCACAGACCTCACTAGACCATGGCACCAAGTGCCACGTCCAATCCCCTCTTGAACACCTCCAGGGACGGTGACTCCACCACCTCCCCAGGCAGCACATTCCAATGGCGAACGACTCTCAGTGAAGAACTTTCTCCTCACCTCCAGCCTAAACTTCCCCTGGCACAGCTTGAGACTGTGTCCCCTTGTTCTAGTGCTGGTTGCTAGGGAGAAGAGGCCAACCCTTCCTGGCTACAACCACCTTTCAGGTAGTTGTAGAGAGCAATGAGGTGGCCCCTGAGCCTCTTCTTCTCCAGGCTAAGCAACCCCAGCTCCCTCAGCCTCTCCTCACAGGGCTGTGCTCGAGGCCTCTCCCCAGCCGTGTTGCCCTTCTCTGGACACGTTCAAGTGTCTCGATGTCCTTCTTAAACTGAGAGGTCCAGAACTGGACACAGGACTCAAGGTGTGGCCTAACCAGTGCTGAGTACAGGAGCAGAATGACCTCCCTGCTCCTGCTGGCCACACCATTCCTAATGCAGGCCAGGATGCCATTGGCCTTCTTGGCCACCTGGGCACACTGCCGGCTCATGTTCAGGTGGCTGTCGATCAGCAATCACTCATGAAAGGAGGTTTGCAGAAGACGGCTGCCCACCAGCTTGCACCCCGGGTTTGCTCTGGACTCGATCATCTCCGGAGGTCCCTTCCACTCCCTACCATTTTGTGATTCTGTGAAAAGCAGTGCTTGGCTGCAAGAAAAAAAAGGTCTCTCGTGTAACAGGAGTGGCTTGGTACTCGAAGCTGTGCCCGTGAGTGATGCCTCCGGTCTGCACCGCGCTTTACATAAACAAAAATACTTTGCATATTTTAATTGAAGCGGGCGGCGAACGCTTTTGTGGAGGGATATTAATGCTCTGCTCTGTGACATTAGTGTGCTTCCCTTGTTGAGGATATTAATGATGTCACTGGCTCTTTGCAACTGTGGTGGCAGTTTGTGTGCTAATTGTGGAATTGTCAAAACTGGAAATTGCCCTCCGTGGCCTTTTGGGGCCGCAGAGGCTGCGAGATTGATTTTGTGCCTCTGCGAGGAGCACTTCGTTTAGCGTGGTTGTCTCCATAGCTGGAGAAGCACTGAGGCCCTTGAGATGGAGGAGGGGAGATTAAGATTGGAGATTTGAAAGAAATTCTTTGCGGTAAGAGAGGTGAGACACGGGCAGAGGTTGCTCAGAGAGCTTACGGATGCCTCCTCCCTGGAGGTGTTCAAGGACAGGTTGGGTGAAGTTTTGAGCAACCTGGGCCAGTGGAAGGTGTCCCTGCCCATGGCAGAGGGTTTGGAACTAGATGATCTTTAAGGTCCCTTCCAACCCAAACCATTCTATGAATCTATGATCTAGAACTTGGGAGACTGGAAGAGCTTGCTGCTCTTTCTGGTGAAACTGGTGGGCTCATTCATCCAGGGAGCTTGAGTTTCAAGGCTCTAGCTTAGTGCTAGAGAGCTAATATGGATTAGATACTGAGAGAAAATGGCCCCATGCCACAATAAAGGTTTCCAAACTCACGTTGCTGTATTTTATTTTCATACTTCCACTGTTAATTTTAGATCACCTTTATTTACCCCCTTTCTCTGACCTAATTGCTCTGCTTTGGCTCTTCTCACCTCTCAAGAGGCCTGTGAGGGATAATCACAGAATCTACAAATGGTTTGGGTTGGAAGGGACCTCAAAGATCATCTAGTTCAAATGTCCTGCCGTGGGGAGGGACACTTTCCACAAGACCAGGTGGCTCAAGGCCTAATCCAACCTGGATATGAACAACCTCCAGGGTTCCACAACCTCCCTGGGCAACCTGTTCCGATGTCTCACCACCCTCACTGGAAAGAATTTCTCCAGCCTAAATTTCTCCTTCTGAAGCTTCAATCCATTTGCCCTCATCCTATCACAGCTTGTGTAAAATGAAAAGGTCCAGGGCTGCTCTCTCCCTGACAACCACAATCCTCAGCTGTGCACAGCACTCTGCCTTTTCAGACCATCTTAGTTTTTCTCTTCGCTTCCAAATAATGATGACCTCTTTGTGTGTGTGTGTGTGTGTGTGTTCCTACAGTCTTTCCTTTCACACCAAGCAGGTTGATTGCTCCTTCCTTCCCTTTACCCAAATATTGCTCTCCAAGATTTCTTCCTTGTGTCATCACAAAGCACACTCACCTTAAGGTCTTTGCCCAGGCTCGTCCTGAAACTCTTCTTTTCTCTTCCCGTAAACTCCTGGAGCTAGACCAAAGTTCACTTTTCTCTTCCAAAGGCTGAAAATGGGGAGGAAATCTGTGACTTTGCTAAATCTTTGAAGCCAGCTTTTTACCACCTGGCAAGAAGAAACGAGATGCAATCTTTCCACCTCACGCTTCCAAGCCTCATCTTGCGCTGAATCCCAATGGCAATCTGCGGCTGGCTCCCCGCTCGCAGCCACGGCAGCAAACAACATCATTTCCATAGAAAGCCTGAGCTCTGTCTCGTCCCACCAACCTCCTCAGAGTAAATGCTGGCTGGGGGTGGTGTGTGTGTGTGTGTGTGTATGTGTGCAAATTGCCACTTACTTCTGAAGTAGTTAATGGATTCCACCACTAGTGGTTGTAAATTAGCTCGGCTGTTAAACTTTGCCTGGCAGCCCTAGCAGTTTGCCTGTGTTGTGGTGAAGAAGAAGCAAGAGTTAGGGACATAAATGCATGAAAAGGGAATCAGAGAAACACAGAACCTCTTTGGGCAACCTGGGCCAGGGTCCCACCACCCTCAGTGTCAAAACTGACTGCCTTCTCTCCAATCTGAATCTCCCTCTTCTAGTATGAAAGGTCATAGAATCGTAGAATCGTTAGGGTTGGAAGGGACCTCAAGGATCAGCCAGTTCCAGCCCCCCTGCCATGGGCAGGGACACCTCACACTACAGCAGGTTGCTCACAGCCACATCCAGTCTGGCCTTAAAAACCTCCAGGAATGAGGCTTCTACCACCTCCCTGGGCAACCTGTGCCAGTTGCCTCATGGTGAAGAACTTCTTCCTAACATCCAGCCTGAATCTACCCATTTCTACAAAGATCACCCTTTGTCCTGTCACAACAGTCCCTGCTAAGAAGTCTGTCCCCATAGAATCATTTTGGTTGGAAAAGACCTTCAAGATCATCAAATCCAAGCACTAGCTCCACCAAGTCTGGTGCTAAACCATGGCACTCAGCACCACATCTCTGCAGCTTTTAAACACCTCCAGGGATGGGGATTCATCCACCTCCCTGAAGGAGCCTGTTCCAGTCTTGGCTAATCCTTTGAGTGAAGAAATTTCTCCTAATGTTTTGAATCATGGAATGGTTTGACTTGAAAGGGACCTTAAACATCATCTGGTTACAAACCCCCTGCCATGGGCTGGGACACCTTCCCCTAGCCCAGGTTGCTCAAGACCTTATCCAGCCTGGCCTTGAACACTTCCAGGGAAGGGGCATCCGCCACCTCCCTGGGCAACCTGTTCCAGTGTCTCACCACCCTCAATGGAAAGAATTTCTCCCTAATCTCCAATGTAAATCTCCCCTCTTCTATCTTCAGTCCATTCCCCCCTTGTCCTGTCACTCCAGGTCCTTCTCAAGTCTTTCCCTATACTCTCCTGTAGCCCCCTTCAGGTAGTAGGAGGCTGCTTTAAGGTTTCCTTGGAGCCTTCTTTTCTCCAGACTCAACAGCCCAAACTCTCTCAGCCCATCCCCATAGGGGAGGCGCTCCAGACCTCTCTTCATCTTTGTGGCACTCTTCTGGACCTGTTCCAGCAGTTCAATGTTCATATTATGCTGGTGACACCAGAACTAGATGCAGCACTCCAGGTGGGGTGTGTGGTAGTTAGAACCCACCACAGGGGTGTCACCAGAGCAGAGATGCTGGTCACAGTTTAGGAGAGACCTTATTGCTGTCCACAGCTACCTGAAGGGAGGTTGTAGCCAGGTGGAGGCTGGTCTCTTTTCCCAGGCAAGCTGTGACAGAACAAGAGGACACAGTCTCAAGCTGTGCCAGGGAGGTTTAGGCTGGAGGTGAGGCGAAAGTTCTTCCCAGAAAGAGAGATTGGCCATTGGAATGTGCTGCCCAGGGAGGTGGTGGAGTCACCATCCCTGGAGGTATTCAAGAGGGGACTGGACGTGACACTTGGTGTCATGGTTTAGTAGTCATGAGGTCTTGGGTGACAGGTTGGGCTGATGACCTTTGAGGTCTTTTCCAACCTTATTGATTCTATGATTCTATTAATTGTTTGGGTTGGAAAAGGCCTCTAAGATCATTGACTCCAATCATCAACCCAGCATCACCTTGGCCATTAAACCATGGCACCAAGTGCCATGTCCACAGGTTTCTTGAACACCTCCAGGGATGGTGACTCCACCCCCCGCATTGTTCCATGAAGCCAAGAAAAGATGTCTCACAACATTGCCTGTTGAAAATATCTGATGAAACTTTGTCCTTCTCTTTGATATATTCCCATTCAAGTTGTTTTTCTGGGGTTTTTGGCTAGATTTTGAAGCACTGTCCCTGAAATGAAAGGTGTCCTTTGTTTCCATATGTGATTCTCATCCCCAGAGCTGACTTGGAGGGAGCTGGTCTCTTCTCCCAGGCAATCAGCACCAAAACAAGTGGACACAGTCTCAAGCTGTGTTTAGGCTGGAGGTGAGGAGAAAGTTCTTCACTGAGAGAGTTGTTGGCCATTGGAATGTGCTGCCCGGGGAGGTGGTGGAGTCACCCTCCCTGGAGGTGTTCAGGAGGGGATTGGATGTGGCACTCGGTGCCATGGTTTAGTCATGAGGTCTGTGGTGACAGGTTGGACTTGATGATCTTTGAGGTCTCTTCCAACCTTGGTGATTCTGTGTGATTCTGTTCCAGAGGATATAAGAGGTTCCACATAAACATGAGGAGGAACTTCACTTTGAGGATGCTGGAACACTGGACTGGGCTGCCCAGAGAGGTTGTGGAGTCTCCAGCTCCAGAGAAATTCCAAACTTGCCTGGAGGCCATCCTGTGCAACCTGCTTCTAGGTGACCCTGCTTTAGCAGGGTGGTTGGATTAGATGATCTCTAGAGGTCCCTTCCAACTCCTCTCATTCTGTGACTCTGTGCTACAGACTTCTATAGCCTTAGCAGGTTGACTCACAGCTGTAGCAAAGCCCTAGGTGAAAAGTCCTTGAACTTTCTCTTCATTGTCTGTCGTCGTCTTTATTGCATTTAAATTGATTGGCTCTGCAAAGCCATTCCAAGGCTCAGATTTCCCAAGTTATTTAGCTCTGCTCTATATTTCCTGGGGACATGATATAGAGCTGAGCAAAGGGGAACTTAATGAAGTTCAACAAGGGCAAGTGTGGAGTCCTGCACCTGGAGAGGAACAAACCTCCACACGGGTACAGGTGAGGGGTGATTTGCTAGACAGCAGCAGCGCAGTGAAGGACCTGGGAGTGATGCTGGACAATAAGTTATCCATGAACCAGCATGTACTTCCTTGGCAAAGAAGGCAAATGGTCTCCTGGGGTGAAAAAGAAGAGTGTGGCCAGCAAGTCAAAAGAGGCTCTTCTCCCTGGTGAGGCCAAGTCTGGAACATTGTGTCCAGTACTGGTCTCTTCAGTCCAAGAGGGACAGGGATACACTAAAGAGTTTCCAATGGAGGCTGAAAGGATGATGAAGGGACTGGAACACCTGTCTGATGAGGAAAGGCTGAGAGACCTGGGGCTGTTCAGCCTTGAGAAGAGAAGACTGAGAGGAGATCTTATTGATGTTTACAAATATCTGAAGGGTGGGTGTCAAGAAGAAGGGGTCAGGCTCTTTCCACTGGTGTCCTGTGACAGGACAAGGGGCAATGTGCACAAACAGGAACCCTGGAGGTTCCATCTCAAGATGAGGAGAAAATTCTTTACTGTGAGGCTGCTTCAGCCCTGGAACAGGCTACCCATAGAGGTTGTGGAGTCTCCTTCTTTGAAGTCTTTCAAGACAGATTTGGATGTGTTCCTGTGTGACCTACCCTAGGCGATGCTGCTTAAGCAGGGGGGTTGGACTGGATGATCATCAGAGGTCCCTTATAATTTCTACCATTCCATGAGTCCACGAATATTCAGCCCTTCCAGACCTCCTCCTATGTCAGAGAGATTTCCAGGTACAAATTTCTCCCTGATGAGTCCCTTTGTTTTGAGGAACCCTTTGGGGGCTTGTGCTTATGTTAAAAGTCAGTGAAAAAAAAAAAGAGGAGTGGCCTCTGAATACCACATCCTTTTGAGCTAAAGGACAATGATCATCTCATTTCTGTAATTGTTCTGGAGACAATGTCAGAGCAATCAACAGATCTCTCCAGTCAGAGTGGAAATGCCATTGCACAAATGAAGACCTCAGAATACTTTTGTTTGCTCCCAGGGCTCAGGCAACTCCACTTTGGAAATTACTCACAGCTTTAGGCTGGAGTTATACAAATTACAACTTGAAAATGTCCCTTCTCTCTACCCCAGGCATCAGCACAAAGGCACTGCCAGCACCCCAGGGTGTGTGCAGGCAGGCTTGGAGTTCCTGGGATGTCCTCAGGTGTCCTGGGCTTTGCTTTCCTACCCAAAGTAGGCTTTACCTGTCCCAGATGGTTTTTATCTACCCAAAACGTGTCCAGAGAAGGGCCACGAGGATGAGCAGAGGGCTGGAGCACCTCTCCTGTGAGGACGGACTGAAGGAATTGGGGCTGTTCAGTCTGGAGAAGAGAAGGCTCCGAGGTGACCTCATTGTGGCCTTCCAGTATCTGAAGGGGGCCTACAAGAAGGATGGGGAGGGACTTCTGAGGCTCTCAGGTAGTGACAGGACTAGGGGGAATGGAATGAAGCTGGAGGTGGGGACATTCAGGCTGGAGGTGAAGAGGAAGTTCTTCCCCATGAGAGTGGTAAAGCCCTGGAATGGGTTGTCCAGGGAGGTGGTTGAGGCCCTGTCCCTGGAGGTGTTTAAGCCCAGGCTGGATGAGGCTGTGGCCAGCCTGATGTAGTGTGGGGTGTCCCTGCCCATGGCAGGGGGTTGGAACTAGCTGATCCTTGTGGTTCCTTCCAACCCTGACTGATATTATGATACTATGAAAACAGGCTTTACCTACCCAGAACGGTCTGACCTGCCCAAAATGGCTTTGAGCTACCCAAAAATGGTCTAACCTGCCCAAAACACCCTTTACCTATCCAAAATGGTCTTACCTACTGAAAATGGTCTTACCTACCTGGAAAGGTCTCTACCAGCCTCAACACTTTCATGATTCTATGATCATGCTGTGAGGGGCTTGGAGAGCATGCCTTATGAGGAGAAGCTGGGGGAACTGGGATTGTTCAGCCTGAAAAGGAGGAAGCTGAGAGGAGATCTTTATTGCTCTCCACAGCTACCTGAAAAGAGGTTAGAGTGAGTCTTCTCCAAACTAATGACAAGACAAGAGGAAACGGTCACAAGCTGCACCAGGGGAAGCTCAGGTTGGATATTAGGAACAATTTCTCTCCTGCAAGAGTGGTCAGGCATTGGAACAGGCTGCCCAGGGAGGCGGTGGAGTCCCCATCCCTGGAGGTGTTCATGAAACATGTGGCCATGGCACTTGGGGACACGGTTTACTGGCTATGGTGGTATAAAGTCAAGGTTTGAACTCCATGATCTTGGCATTCCTTTCCAACCTCAACGATTCAGTGATCAGGGAGGTGAATGCGCGCTGCCTCACGTCGGGGGTGGTTTACATTAGAAGGGGACAATAATCTCCTGCAGAAAAGGTGCAGATGAGTCAGGAAGGCCATCCTCAGCTTGGCAGTGCTGCTGAGGAGCAGAGTTGGTGTCTGTTATCACCCCAGCAAGCGCATCAGCCCATCTTATCTGCAGGCAGAGCTGCTGAGATAATGCTGATAATCTCCAGTCTCCTGGCTACGTGCAATGTGTTTTTAACACCTCAGAGTCTTGAGATGCAAAGGACCAGGAGGGAAGGAAAAGATATGTACATACATCTATCTGCAGAGTATCTTCTACCCTTTATTATGCAGGTGTTTGGGGAGTTTGAAATGCCATCTTTGGAGCAGAAGATTCAGATAGCACGTGGAGGGAAGGGGGAGAAGCTAGGAGGATTTTCTTCTCAGGCTCACTTGAAAGGGCAAAATATAGGTAAGCTAATTGCTGCAACGCTGCTGCCTGCTGTTGGTGAGACTGTATCTCCCTCTGCTCGAGAGTCTGTGAGCCTCCATGGGTGGTGTACGTGAGGCATGTATCCCAGAACCCCAGCAGGGTGAAGGTAGAAAGGCTGAGACACCTGGGCCTGTTGAGCCGGCAGAAGAGCGGCCTGAGAGGGGATCTTCTCAATGCTCAGCAAGAGCTAAAGGACCTGGGTAGGGCAGACTCTTGTCAGAGCTGGCCAGCAACAGGACAAGGGGCAATCACAGTCTCACAGTATCACCAAGGTTGGAAGAGACCTCAAAGATCATCAAGTCCAACCTGTCACCACAGACCTCATGTCTAGACCATGGCACCGAGTGCCACGTCCAATCCCCTCTTGAACCCCTCCAGGGACGGTGACTCCACCACCTCCCTGGGCAGCACATTCCAATGGCGAACGACTCTCTCAGTGAAGAACTTTCTCCTCACCTCGAGCCTAAACTTCCCCTGGCACAGCTTGAGACTGTGTCCCCTTGTTCTGGTGCTGGTTGCTTGAGAGAAGAGACCAACCCCCTCCAGCCTACAACCAACCTTCAGGTAGTTGTAGACAGAAATAACGGGCACAAACCTGAAGCCAGGAGGTTCTAATGGAGGATGAGGAGAAACTTGTTTGGTGTGAGGGTGCTGGAGGCCTGGAGCAGGCTGCCCAGAGAGGTTGTGGTGTCTCCTTGTCTGGAGAGATTCCAACCCCAGCTGGCCACTGTGCTGCTGGGCAAGCTGCTGTGGGTGCCCCTGCTTCAGCAGGGCGATTGGACTGGATGAGATCCCTCCAAGCCTGCAGCATGCTAGGATTCTCTGAAGCAAGGGCAGCTCCTGGCTTCACACAACACCTTGGCTGGGAGCAGCCTTGACGAAGCCACGCTGGGGAGAAGCAGAGCCGGCTGGGAACTTAACAACCTTCCACCGCCCTGTTGAGATTGAGATGTTTTTAGCCTGTGTTTTCTTTCCCATCTTTTATTTTATTCTCCTCTGATAGTTCCTCATCCATGCCACGATCAGCCCTGATATACGACGGGGGGATGGGGGGATGGGGAGGGGTGGAGGGGGGTGGGGGTGGGGGGTTTGCACTTGGAGGGCTCTGCATCTTGAAAATGTCTTCCCTTTATTCTCCCCAGTTCTTACAGATGTAATTTCCCCTTTAATTTGACATCATTTAACGGCACATTACACGTCAATGATGTGATCTGTGAATATTTACAGTCCTCGTGTCATTTTTATTTTCCAATCCAATTTAAGGAGCTCTGCTTTGGGCTTTCTTTCTTTTTCTTTTACTTTTTCCTTTTTTTCCCCTTCTTTTCTCTCTCTCTCTCTCTCTCTTTTTTTTTTTTTTTTTTAATGACATCATGAATTCTTCAGGCTTTTACTTTTTTTATTTTTTAAAGTCCTTTTTTTCCCCCCTCAAACTAATTATTCCCTTCCTTCCTTTGAACTCCTTCCCTCTTGTCACTCATTCCTTTCCTGTTTGATCTCAAGACCTTTGCTGCCCTCCTTCACGTCTGCTGCTGGAGCTGGGGGAGGGATGTGACCGCTGCAAAGAATTGTGCCAGGAAACTTGTCCCCACCCCTCGCCACCACCTTTTGACCACCCAAACAAAACCTTAGTGAGGGTGGTGAGATTGCTGGAACAGGTTGCCCAAGAAGGTTGGGGATGCCGCCTCCCTGGGGGTGTTCAAGGCCAGGTTGGACGGGGTCGTGAGCAGCCAGGTCTAGTGGAAGAGGTCGCTGCCCATGGCAGAGGGGTTGGAGCTAAGTGACCAGTGGCATCCTGGCCTGCATCAGGAACAGTGTGGCCAGCAGGAGCAGGGAGGTCATTCTGCCCTGTACTCAGCACTGGTTAGGCCACACCTTGAGTCCTGTGTCCAGTTCTGGGCCCCTCAGTTTCAGAAAGACACTGAGATACTTGAACGTGTCCAGAGAGGGGCAACGAGGCTGGGGAGAGGTCTCAAGCACAAGCCCTGTGAGGAGAGGCTGAGGGAGCTGGGGTTGCTTAGCCTGGAGAAGAGGAGGCTCAGGGGAGACCTTCTTGCTCTCCACAGCTCCCTGAAGGGAGGTTGTAGCCAGGAAGGGGTTGGTCTCTTTTCCCAGGCAACCTGTGACAGAACAAGTGGACATGGTCTCAAGCTGCACCAGGGAAAGTTTAGGCTGGAGGTGAGGAGAAAGTTCTTTGCAGCAAGAGAGATTGGCCATTGGAATGTGCTGCCCAGGGAGGTGGTGGAGTCACCATCACTGGAGGTGTTCAAGGGGGTATTGGGTGTGGCACTTGGTGCCATGGTTTAGTTCATCATGAGGTGTTGGGTGACAGGTTGGACTTGATGATCTCTGAGGTCTTTTCCAACCTGGTTAATTCTATGATTCTATGATCTTTGTGTTACTTTCCAAACTGTCCCAGGATTCTATGAATCTATAAACTCTTTTCAAAATCTTCAGGCTAACAACTGTCCATTGAGTCAAACTTTTATGTCTTAATGTTAAACTTCTTCACCACCCACGATAGCCAGGCTGTGAAAGATGCACATCCCAGCTGCTTGGCTTTTTACTCCTTCACCTACCAAGAGATGTGACAGATAGCAAAGCCTCTGGCTTGAACAGAAAACCAAGCAACTTGTTTTAGCAGAAAGCCAAGCAACTGGTTTGAACAGGAAACAAAACAGCTGGTTTGAAAAGGAAGCAAAACAGCTGGTTTGAAAAGGAAGCAAAACAGCTGGTTTGTGCAGAAAACAAAACAACAACTGGTTTTGAATGTGAAGTGGGAAAGAAAACACAGAAGGCATTTACCTCACTACTGTACGGTGCAGCTCTTTTATTATGACTCATGCTTGTTGCTTGGTTCTAATATCCGGGTTTGATAAACTGACAGAAGGTAGAAAACAATTACTATGGTGTCTAAACCACCTCGTTCCGCAGTCCAGGCTCCCCTAAGCCGCTCCAGACCCACCTGCCTGTTGACATCCTAAGGAGTAATAAAACCCTTTGACTGCGCTCCAGCCAAGATCCAGGGATGCCGGCAGCGGGACCAGCCTCTCCCAGCTGCCTTGTTTACTGGGAATGTTAAGCATTCCCTCTGTCATGCTAAAGAGCTCTGTTGTCTGTTGCTGCCCTCTGTAGTGATAGAGCAGAGACCACAAGATTGCTCTTGCGCAGCCATAATTCTCTTCATTAGCGGCGGTGTTAGGAAATTAACTGCCGCCGCAGAGCCAGGGCTTTCCCCACTTGCTGCTTCTGCTGCTTGTTTTCTTTTTGGACGATCCAATCAGGCACCAGGTGATCAGGCTGATGGGTCTCCCCGGTTGGTTTTCTTATTTTTAGCTCTTCTCAGTTAATGTTTGGAATACCTCAGGATAACAGTTTTATCCTGCTGTAAGCGCAGCATCTTAAGGCCCCTAAAAGCCTGAATCACTTCACACAGCACACAGGAAGGGAAAAAAAGAGAAAAAAGAACAAAAAAAAAAAAAAAAAAGAAAAGAGAGGCTGCTCTCCCAGATTGCACATCAGGGGCATTCTTCTCAAGAAGAAAAAGAAAATATCCTCAAAAACTCCCCTGCATTGTCCGTTCTGGTTCGGCTTGAGGAAGCAACTTTCTGTGGTGCAAGTTGTATGTAAAACGCACGCTGCTTGGGGAGTGAAAAACCAGACGTTGACCCATGTCAGTGGTCTGGCTCCACGTGCCTGGCTGGAGAGCAGGTTGATAGTAGGCTGAACATGAGCCAGCAGTGTGCCCAGATGGCCAAGAAGGCCAACGGCATCCTGGCCTGCATCAGGAACAGTGTGGCCAGCAGGAGCAGCGAGGTCATTGTGCCCCTGTACACTGCACTGGTTAGGCCATCCCTCAAGTACTGTGTCCATTTCTGGGCCCCCCAGTTTAAGAAGGACATTGAGACTCTTGAATGTGTCCAGAGAAGGGCAAGAAAGCTGGGGAGAGGTCTGGAGCACAGCCCTGTGAGGAGAGGCTGAGGGAGATGGGGTTGCTTAGCCTGGAGAAGAGGAGGCTCAGGGGTGACCTTCTTGCTTTCTACAGCTCCCTGAAGGGAGGTTGTAGCCAGGTGGGGGTTGGTCTCTTCTGCCAGGCAAGCAACACCAGAACAAGAGGACACAGTCTCAAACTGTGCCAGGGGAAGTTTAGGCTGGAGGGGAGGAGAAAGTTCTTCCCAGCAAGAGAGATTGGCCATTGGAATGTGCTGCCCAGGCAGTTGGTAAAGTCACCATCCCTGGAGGTGTTCAAGAGGGGATTGGATGTGGCACTTGGTGCCATGGTTTAGTAGTCATGAGGTTTTGGGTGACAGATTGGACTTGATGATCTCTGAGGTCTTTTCCAACCTTATTGATTCTATGACTCTATGATGCTACAGATTCACAGATCACACGAGGTTGCAAGGGACCCTCAGAGGTCCCTTGCTGCCCTGAATCCTTTCACACAGCCCAGGAAGAAAAAAAACAAACCCTCAGAAACTCCCCTGCACTGTCCTTTCTCTCATCACTTTAAAAGTTCAGCTTGATGAAGCAACTTTCTGTTGTGCACATTGTATGTAAAATGCATGCTGCTTGTGGAGTGAAAACCGAACTATTGACCCATATCAGTGGTCTGGCTCCACATGATGCTACAGATGCTCAAAGGCCATCTTGTCCAACCCCCCTGAACTAAATATTTAAAGAGGTTTTTTCCTCAGGACAAGGCTTGCTGGTAAACATTGGTGGGGTTTGGGAGCAGTTTCATATAAACTGTGACTGCTGAGAAAACATTCCCAGATTTCTATCATGGTGGGGTTGGAAGGGACCTCTGGAATTCATCCAGTCCAACCCCTCTGCTAAAGCAGGGGCACCCCCAGCAGCTTGCCCAGCAGCACAATTTGCAGGTGGCTTTCGAAGCTCTCCAGAGAAGGAGACTCCACAACCTCTCTGGGCAGCCTGCTCCAGTGCTCCAGCACCCTCATACCAAAGGACTTTCCTTCATCCTCAGATGGAACCTCCTGGTTTCCAGTCGTGCTTCTTGCCCCTTTGTCCTGTCACTGGGCACCACTGACAAGAGTCCAGCCCCACCCTCCTGACATCCACTAAGTAAGTATTGATAAGATTATCTCTCAGTCTTATATTCTCCAGGCTAAAAAGCCCCACATCCCCCAGGCTTTCTTCCTAAGACAGATGTTCTAGTGCCCTGATCAAAACATGGGGACAGGCTGAGAGATCTGGGGCTGTCAGGCCTGGAGAAGAACAGCCTGAGATGTGACCTTCTCAATGTCCAGCGAGGGTGGGGGGCAAAAGGATGAGGCTAGAGTCTTCTAGAGGTTTACAAAATATTAGTGCTACTACTGGTGCTAATGGTTAGAAGGCAAAGCCACCAGCAGGACACTTTCTGGTGACTTACCATGTACTGGCTGTGGGTGCTGCCCATGGTGTCCATGGTTGTTTGTAGGCGCTGTCCATGGCATCCACGGTTGTTGGTAGGCACTGTCCATGGTATCTCCTCACCCTCATGGGCACAAAGGCTGTAAGAAGAAAGACTCCAAAAGTAAAAAACAGCAGGAAATTCTCCTAAGTTTTTTCTTTCAATTTCTTTCAATGAAGGGAAGCCAGGATCACACAGTAGATTGGGTTGGAAGGGACCCTTGAAGGTCATCTTGTCCAGCCCCCTTGCAGTGAGCACAGATCCCTCCAACTGAAGCAGGTTGCTCAGGACCCCATCAAGTCTGACCTTGAACGTCTCCAGGGATGGGCCCTCAACCACATCCCTGGGCAACCCGTTCCAGTATTTCACCATTCTTGTGAAGAACTTCCTCCTGATGTCCAACCTGAATGTACCCTGCTCCAGTTTCAGTTTCCCCTCATCCTACTACCACAGGTCCTTCTAAACAGTCCTTCTCCAGCCTTCCTGTAGGTCCCTTTCAGACACTGAAATGAAGCTCTGTGGTCAGTCATCACCTCTGCATTCTTCAGCATGAATTCATTACTTCTGGATACCTTTGTCCACAGTTATTTCTCTAACAAGTTTAGCACATAACAAAGTTCACAGACTGAAGGTCTCTGCTTCTCCTGGGGAAAGTAGTGGCTCTCATGAGCTTCAGGTCTTTGCTTGCATAAAGGGAAGATTGATGTAATGATGTAATCAAGGAATGTTTTAGAGTGAGGGTGGTGAGAGACCTGGCACAGGTTGCCCAGGGAGGTGGTAGAAGCCTCACCCCTGGAGGCTTTTACAGCCAGGCTGGATGTGGCTGTGAGCAACCTGCTGTAGTGTGAGGTGTCCCTGGCCATGGCAGGGGTTGGGACTGGTTGATCCTTGAGGTCCTTTCCAACCCTGACAATTCTATGATTCTAAATCAGCTGAGTAGCTGAAAGAAAAGAAGAAAAGAAAAGAAAAGAAAAGAAAAGAAAAGAAAAAAAGAAAAGAAAAGAAAAGAAAAGAAAAGAAAAGAAAAGAAAAGAAAAGAAAAGAAAAGAAAAGAAAAGAAAAGAAAAGAAAAGAAAAGAAAAGAAAAGAAAAGAAAAGAAAAAAAGAAAAGAAAAGAAAAGAAAAGAAAAGAAAAGAAAAGAAAAGAAAAGAAAAGAAAAGAAGAGAAAAGAAGAGAGGGGAAAAAAAAGAAAAAGAAAGAAAAATAAAAAAAGAAAAAAAGAAAAAGAAAAAAAAAAAAAAGAAAAAGAAAAAAAAGAAAAAGAAAAAAGAAAAAGAAAAAGAAAAAGAAAAAGAAAAAAAAAGAAAAAAAAAAAAAAGAAAAAAAAAAAAAAAAAAAGAAAAAATAAAAAGAAAAAGAAAAATAGAAAGAAAAAAAATAAAAGAAAAAGAGAAAAAGAAAAAGGGAAGGAAGGGAAGGGAAGGGAAGGGAAGGGAAGGGAAGGGAAGGGAAGGGAAGGGAAGGGAAGGGAAGGGAAGGGAAGGGAAGGGAAGGGAAGGGAAGGGAAGGGAAGGGAAGGGAAGGGAAGGGAAGGGAAGGGAAGGGAAGGGAAGGGAAGGGAAGGGAAGGGAAGGGGGAAGGGAAGGGAAGGGAAGGGAAGGGAAGGGAAGGGAAGGGAAGGGAAGGGAAGGGAAGGGAAGGGAAGGAAGGGAAGGGAAGGGAAGGGAAGGGAAGGGAAGGGAAGGGAAGGGAAGGAAAGTCTAAGGCATGTGAAAGATAACATTTTGAGGAACAAATAAAATTCAACTCTACAAAACAACACTGGCAGGCGAAAGAACCCAACTTTCCCTATGAAGCAAGTAAAGGAAATGAAGAGAGGAGTGGTGCTGAAGGCGTAGCTGGGTGCTACATTTATATGGTAATAATTAGATATTTGGTAGGAAGGGTGGCTCAGTCTGATCACGTAGAAGGAGAAGCAGTAAAATGCAGTGTGGAGAGGATTTTCTTTAATCCTGCTTGCCTAGCCTATATGGACGTGTGTGTTTTTGCTCTCCTGGAAAGCTCTCTAGGGAAACAGTCATTTTTCCACCTCCCTCCCTCCCTCCCTCAAGCTGAGGAGCTTCCTTTTGCTTTTTGAAATATTTCCTGTGCTCAGAAGTTTAAAAGGAGCCCACTAGACCTTATTGAATTACTGAATAAAAACCAAGGAGGCGGGGGGGTTTTATTTTATGTTCTCCCCTTTCCCCCCACCCTCCAAATTATCCACAGTGGGAGGAAGCAAAGCGGGGGGGGGGGGGAAACAAACCCCAAACCCAACGAACAATAAACATCTTAGCAGCTGAGTTAGGATGGCAAAAAATATTGATGACACATTGTGAACCCAGCAGCATCGTGTGTGTTAGTCTTTCCTGTGCAAATGAGGAAAACCCCAGGTATTCTTCTTTTAAACCAAGGATATTTAGTTTGTAATCATTTTGGAGCGATGAAGTGGAACTCCATTAGGTACTTGGCCGTGGCGCTGCGGCCGTGCCGACGCTCAGCGCAGAGGCAGGTTAAATGGGAAAAGAAATGACTGCAACTACTTTATAAAAAGGTCTATTTTGTGTCATTAAGCTGGCTCTTGCCTCCCTAATAATCACTCTAATGGCCACAGGTAACACAAGCTGCTTGGTTAAGTCTCTCCGTACAGTCTCCACGTGTTTATGGGGGGGGTGTGTGTGCTGGTAAAGCAGCAACCAACCCGGCGAACGCCGGCGTTTGAAACGGGGTGAAGGGAGCTTGGCCTGAAATTACACCAGGGGAGGTTTAGGTTGGATGTGAGGAAAAATTCCTTTCTTGCAAGAGTGGCCAAGAATTGGAGCAGGCTGCCCAAGGTGGTGGTGGAGTCACCATCCTTGCAGGTGTTCAAGAAACGTGTGGCCGTGGCGCTTTGGGACGTGGTTCAGTGGCCATGGTGGGGTTGGGTGGACTGTTGAACTCAATGATCTTAGAGGGCTTGTACCAACCCCAAAAAATATATGATTCTATGAAAGGATTTTGTCATGGCCTGGCATTCAGTGAGGTGTTTTGGACTGTTGATGCTTGGACTTGATGACCTTAGAGGTCTCTTCCAAGAGAAACAAGAAACATGTGGCCATGACACTTTGGGACATGGTTTAGTGGCCATGGTGGGGTTGGGTTGGTGGTTGGAGTCTTTTCTTAGAGTTCAACCCAAACAATTCTACAAGGAGAGAGGATTTCTTCTTCTCTTCCTTAATGCAGTCAATCTCTTCCCTAATGAAGTCAATCTGTTCCCTAATGAAATCAGTCTCTTCCAGCCACTTTTCCTGCAGGGCCTTGGGGTGATCGAAGTGTTGGAAGTTTTCCAGAGGCTTCGCTGAGGTTTCCCTCAGCAACAAAAGTGCATCAAATAACCACTTCCCAAGAGCTGCCAGCCTGGGGAAGGGCTTGAATCTGAGCAGAGCCCATAATTGAGTGTACCTGTGGAACAGGCCTGGCTCTAATCAGCCGCCGTGTAGGTGGGTAGTGTCAAGTGTCATTCATCTGCTTCCCCTGAGATCCGTGGAAACAAGGAGGAGGGGCAGGGAGAAGACAAAGATACATAACCGTGTTGACCACTGAAGTGCATGGTTAACAACTTAATTATCTGGGCTTCAGCTATCAGGCAGCAGCCAAACCCTGGCCCATTTCGACAGCCCTCTGATAATGTGCTGGGGGAGGCAGGAAAAGAAGAGAGGGAGCGAGACCGGCGTCACGATAAGGCCGGCGGCGCTCGACTCGCAGCCACCATTGAAGTGTCCTTAATTCAATTTTTTACTAATTGTATTTCTAATGGCTCCAAGGTGTGAGCTGATAAAAGGGTTGGCCACCTGCATTTCCAGGCCACCTGATGTTCTTATTTAGGAGCAGTGGAAGATTGAGATCATTTCGAGCGGGAGTTCCTCCCCACAAGGATCCCTCGCCAAACGGTTGTTTTTAGCTGAAGGGTATTTTGTTTCCTTTTGTTGTCATGAGCTTTATTATCATTATTATTTGATTATTTACTATACCTGAACACCTGCTTTGTGAGGGGAACTGCAATCCAGTTTATATCTATATCTATATCTATATCTATATCTATATCTATATCTATATCTATATCTATATCTATATCTATATCTACATCTATATCTATATCTACATCTATATCTGCATCTACATCTATATCTACATCTATATCTATATCTATATCTCTCCATAAACCCCTAGGTCTGTGTTTTGCTAATTATCATTATTGCTAGTATTATTATTGTTGTTGTTTTTACTACTACTACTACTACTACTACTAGTTCATTTTTGTATTTATTAGACCTGAACACCTGCTTTGTGAAGGGAACTGCAGTCCAGATTTTTGATACATATATATATATATCTCCATAAAGCTAGGTCGATATTTTGTTAATTATCATTATTATTGTTGTTGTTGTTAATAATAGCAATAACAATAATAATGTAATAATAATTATAATAAATATAAATATATAATATATTTAATAAATATATAGTACATATAATATATAAACCAAATAATTATAATAATACATAGTGATGAAATTATTATTAATAAAATTATTGTAATTATTATTCATTATATTTATTATTCCTGAATACCTGCTTTGTGAGGGGAACTGCAGTCCAGATTTTTTATATATATATATATATATATATATATCCATAAAGCTATGTCTATATTTTGTTAATTATCATTATTATTATTGTTGTTGTTAATAATAGAAATAACAAGGTAATACTAAGTATAACAATAAATATAAATATATAAAATATTTAATAAATATATATTATATATAATATAAAAAAGAATAATTATAAAACTAAATAATAATAATAAAACTAAACTAAACTAAATAAACTAAGTAAAACTTAATAATAATAATAATAATAATAATATTATTATTATTATTATTATTATTATTATTATTATTATTATTATTATTATTATTATTATTATTATTATGTTTTATATTTATTATACCTGAATAATTGCTGTCTGAGGGGAACTGCAATCCAGATATTTTATAAATATATATATAAATATATATTAAAAAATATGTATATCTATATATCCATAAACCCTTAGGTCTATATTTTGCTAATTATCGTCATTATTATGGTTGTTGTTGTTAATACTACCACTACTACTAGTAGTTCATTTTTGTATTTATTATACCTGAATACCTGCTTTCTGAGGGGAACTGCAATCTATATATATAGATAGAGATATATACAACATATATATATCTATATATATAGATATATAGATATAAAACCAGGTTGGAATGGAATGGAATGGAATGGAATGGAATGGAATGGAATGGAATAGAATAGAATAGAATAGAATAGAATAGAATAGAATAGAATAGAATAGAACAGAATAGAATAGGATTAAGCAGGTTGGAAAAGAACTCAGAGATCATCGAGTCCTACCTATCACCCAACACCATCTCATCAACTCAGCCATGGCACCAAGCACTCCATCCAGTCTCTTCCTAAACACCTCCAATGATAGTGACTCCACCACCTCCCTGGGCAGCACATTCCAATGGGCAATCTCTCTTGCTGGGAAGAACTTCTTCCTCATCTCCAGCTCCTGGCACAGCTTGAGACTGTGTCCTCTTGTTCTGGTGCTGTGTGCCTGGGAGGAGAGACCAACCCCCACCTGCCTACAACCTCCCTTCAGGGAGCTGTAGACAGTAATAAGGTCTCCCCTGAGCCTCCTCTTCTCCAGGCTGTGCAATCCCAGCTCCCTCAGCCTCTCCTCATAGGACATGTGCTCCAACCCCCACACACCCTCAAGGCTTTTCACAGCAGCAGTGTCGTTGTTATGGAATTTGTTAGTGTCAGCCCAGGGCTGGGGATATGATAGGATAGGGTAGGATAGGATAGGGTTGGATAGGATAGGATAGGATAGGATAGGATAGGATAGGATAGGATAGGATAGGATAGGATAGGATAGGATAGGATCGGATGGGATGGGATGGGATGGGATACGATAGAATAGAATAGAATAGAATAGAATAGAATAGAATAGAATAGAATAGAATAGAATAGAATAGAATAGAATAGAATAGAATTAAGCAGGTTGGAAAAGACCTTTGAGATGACTGAGAGGAGGAGTTCTCAATGCTCAGAAAGAGTTACCTCTCTTTGGGGAGAGGTTGGGGAGCAAGAGGATGGGTCCAGAGTCTACTCCTAAGCTTGTGAAGAGCTTGTTTGCTAGAAATCTTGTGAATTAAGAAGAATGTGGCTGTAAGGTTGAGGGAGGTTCTCCTCCCCATCTGCTCTGCCCTAGTGAGGTCACAGCTGCAGTCCTGGGTCCAGTTCTGGGCTCCCCAGTTCAAGATAGGCAATGAACTACCAGAGAGAGTTCAGCAAAGGCTCCAGAGAAGCAGAGAGTCCTGGGGCACCTCTGTGAGGAGGAAAGGCTGAGAGCCTTGGGGCTGTGGAGCCTGGAGAAAAGCAGCCCCAGAGAGAATTTTCTCAATGCTCAGCAAGAGCTAAAAGGCATGTGGGGGGAAAGAGGATGGGGGCAGAGTCTTGTCAGGTGTGCCCAGGGACAGGACAAGGGACAAGAGGCACAAACTGGAGTCAAGAGGTTCGATCTGAAGAGGAGGAGAAAGATATTTGGTGTGAGGGTGCTGAAGCCCTGGAGCAGGCTGCCCAGAGAGGTTGTGGAGTCTCCTCTAGAGAGCTTTCCACTCCAGCTGGCCATTGTGATGCTAGGCAAGCTGCTGTGGGTGCCCCTCGTGTAGCAATGGGACTGGACAGGATGATGTCCAGAGGTCAATTCCAGACTCCACCATGGTTTTATTCTGCAATCTGGAGCTGGCAGAAGTTATTGGACAAGATGGCCTTTGAGGGTCCCTTCCAAGCAGACACAATCTGTGAATCTGTGAATTCTGTACCTTGTGACAGAATCTTGCCCACAGCAGGGCTGGCATCAGGGCAAGCTGCTAGATTTTGGAGCACAAGCCCTATAAGGAGAGGCTGAGGGAGCTGGGGTTGCTTAGCCTGCAGAAGAGGAGGCTCAGGGAGACCTTCTTGCTCTCTCCAACTCCCTGAAGGGAGGTTGTAGCCAGGTGGAGGTTGGTCTCTTCTGCCAGGCAACCAGCACCAGAACAAGAGGATGTAGTCTCAAGCTGTGCCAGGGGAGGTTTAGGCTGGAGGTTAGGAAGAAGTTCTTCCCAGGAAGAGAGATTGGCCATTGGAATGTGCTGCCCAGGGAGGTGGTGGAGTCCCCATCATTGGAGGTGTTTAGAAAGAGACTGGATGGGGTGTTTGGTGCCATGGTTTAGTTGATTAGATGCTGTTGGGTGATAGGTTGGACTTGATGATCTCGAAGGTCTTATCCAACCTGGCTTATTCTATTCTATTCTATTCTATTCTATTCTATTCCATTCCATTCCATTCCATTCCATTCCATTCCATTCCATTCCATTCCATTCCATTCCATTCCATCTGCACCCCAACCCCCAACCCCATGCACAAGGCAGCACCCAGGATCACGCCCCAACCGCTCAGCGCTGCACCCGCACTCCCAAATAATCAACATTTAAAGATTAACACACCTCGGGGGTGAGCAACTGAAAATATTTCTTCTATCAAGGTAAATGTTAAGGGAATCCATAGGAGATCAAAGGGCCATGAAATTGAAAACAAGCAGATGCCAAGGAGCTGGGGTCCCTCCCCACGAGTGGCATCGGCTGCTGCCGCCTGAGCCAGCGCTCAGCCGAGTCAATAAAAGGAATCCCGCGGACTTCCAGGGGCTTAGAGGGAGCCCACGGTTCTGTCGTGGTTTGGTTTGAAAAATCAGTGTTCCTCTTGTTTAAAGTGCTTAGGATGAGATTTGCACACTTTGGTTTTATTCTTTTTTTTTTTTTTTTTTTTTCCCAACACTGCCTCCTGAATCCAAAGAAGTTGTGTTTGGGCTGGTTTCTTCTTTACGTTTGAAGCATAACAATGGAAGCCAGGAACGTGGATGGGCAGCAGAGCTGAAGGAGCAAGTAGCTCCCACATTGTTGTCCTGGTGTGAGCCGCAGCAGTACCAATTCTGGTCAGGGCTGGGACTTCACAGCTCCATCTCTGCTCAGTGAGGCACTTGATGAAGTCCAGGGCAGGGTGGCACAGCCAGGAGCTGCTTCTAGCAGGCAGAAGAAGGCAGAAGAAGCTGATGGGAGAGTTCCTGCCAAGGGCTGCCTGCAGAAAGGCTCTGCCTGAGACTTGTTCCTCTGCACACCAAGGGCACTGCCACAGCTTCTGCCACAGCTTGGGGGCAGCAAGGCAGAGGAGGCAGCTATGGGGAGGAGCAGCCAGGACAGGTGACCCTCAAGTGCCCAACAAGGGATTGCAGCCTATGGAGGGCATCTGCAGGAGCAAGCTGAGGGATGCCCTGGGCCCAGCCTTTTCTTGCCTGACTGGTGTCCCAGCAGGACTCTGTCCCTTCTGCCTTCCATCCCCATCCCTCTGTTCCTGAATCCACTTCCAGAATCCAGCTCCCGAATTCAATTCCTATCTTCTGCTGAGTCCATTCTGGAGCTTGCCCAGTGCCTGACCTCAGCATCAGTGGTGCCAGTGGTGCCATCATTGCCATCAGGGGTTGGGTTCCCTGTTGGTTTGTGTCTCTTTGTCTCTCTTCCATGGGATTGTTCTTCTTTCCATCCCTGCTGGCTGACTTTCATTCCCACTCCATTCCTTACAGAGCCTCTGGCACCCCTCTAGTGGCCAGGAAAGCCCTGACCCTTGCCAAACATCTCATTAGTCGTATTATTGGCTATTAATTTGGCAGCTCAATGATGCCTTCTATGGAAATACACTCACTCCACAGAAATCTCCACACAGACCTTAACTCACCTGATAGAAAAAATATCCCACAATTAACAGATTATGAAGAACTCTGAAATGCCACTGCAACTTTCAGTTTTCAGCTGGATAGGTTCCCACCCCCATCTCAGAAATTAGAATAAATGTTTGGGGATTTGGAGCATTTTGTAGTGATTCCCTCAGTGTAGCCACAAAGAACAATTCTACACCCACTCAGACAGGAAATGTCCAGAGGAACTCAGGCTCAAATTATCTCAGTTTTCCACTGTTCCAAAAGAAGTGCTTTGGGTGGCATCAAAACCAAACCACCCCATCACCTCCCCAAACCACCACATTGCCTATTCCACCACTCCCTCACCTGCCCAAACCACCCCAGCACCTTATCCCATCAGCCATCTTACCACTGCATCAGCCTCCCCACCATCCACCTCACCACTCCATCAGCTGCCTCACCATCCCACCACCTCCCCAAAACACCCCACTGCCTGCACCACTGCTCTATTACCTGCCCCACCACACCATTGCCCGTCCAGGCCATCTCATCACTTACACCATCACCCATCTTTCATAGAACCATAGAATCATAGACTGATAGACTCATAGAATCAATAAGAATGGAAAAAACCTCACAGATCATGAAGCCCATGCAGTGTTACAGGCTGGGGTCAGAGTGGCTGGAGAGAAGCCAGGTAGAGAGGGACCTGGGGATACTGGTTGATGGTAGGCTGAACATGAGCCTGCAGTGTGCCCAGGCAGCAAAGAGGGTCAATGGCATCCTGGCCTGCATCAGGAACAGTGTGGCCAGCAGGAGCAGGGAGGTCATTCTGCCCCTGTACACTGCCCCTCAGTTTGGGAAGGATGTTGACTTGTTGGAGCATGTCCAGACAAGAGCAACAAGGCTGGGGAGGGGATTGGAGCACAGCCCCATGAGGAGAGACTGAGGTAGCTGGGGTTGCTTAGCCTGGAGAAGAGGAGACTGAGGGGCGACCTCATTGCTCTCTACAACTCCCTGAAGGGAGGTTGTAGCCAGGCAGAGGTTGGTCTCTTCGCCCAGGCAGCCAGCACCAGAACAAGAGGACACAGTCTCAGGCTGCACCAGGGCAGGTTTACGCTGGAGGTGAGGAGAAAGTTCTACATAGACAGAGTGATTGCCCGTTGGAATGGACTGCCTGGGGAGGTGGAGGAGTCACAGTCACTGGAGGTGTTCAGGAGGAGACTTGATGGGGTGCTTGGTGCCATGGTTTAGTTGATTAGGTGGTGTTGGATGATAGGTTGGACACGATGATCTTGAAGGTCTCTTTCAACCTGGTTTATTCTATTCTATTTATTCTATCACCCAACACCTCATGACTAACTAAACCATGGCTTCAAGTGCCACATCCAATCCCTTGTTGAACACCTCCAGGGGAGTTCTTCTCACCAAGAGAGACTGGCCATTGGAATGTGCTGACCAGGGAGGTGGTGGAGTCCCCATCCCTGGAGGTGTTTAGGAAGAACCTGGATGGGGCGCTTGGTGCCATGGTTGAGTTGATGAGATGGTGTTGGGTGATAGGTTGGACTTGATGATCTCTGAGGTCTTTTCCAACCTGGTTAATTCTATTCTATTCTATTCTATTCTATTCTATTCTATTCTATTCTATTCTATTCTATGCTATGCTATGCTATGCTATGCTATGCTATGCTATGCTATGCTATGCTATGCTATTCTATGCTATGCTATGCTATTCCATTCCATTCCATTCCACTCCACCCCACCCCACCCTACCCTACCCTACCCTACCCTACCCTACCCTACCCTACCCCATTCCATTCCATTCCATTCCATTCCATTCCATTCCATTCCATTCCATTCCATTCCATTCCACTCCATTCCATTCCACTCCATTCTATTCTATTCTATTCTATTCTATTCTATTCTATTCTATTCTATTCTATTCTATTCTACTCTACTCTACTCTACTCTACTCTACTCTACTCTACTCTACTCTACTCTACTCTATTCTATTCTACTCTATTCTATGTTCTCATGGCTCAGCTCCTCCTAAATCCTAGGATTCCTCACTTCATGCCTTCCCCACCCTGTGCTTCTGTGACAAACCCTTCCCTAATACCTCATTGCAAGGGGGAGGAAGCAAATGACACCGAGGTTTAATCACTAAATCACTAAATATCCTACATCTAAAATTAAAGAGAGAGAGGAAAAAAAATTAAAAGTAAAAAGAAAAAAGAAAATAATAAAATATAAAATAAAAAAGCTTAAATAATTCAGTTTGATTTGGTCTAATTAGTCTGATTTCCTAGTATTTAGCCCTAATTATGTGATGCATAAGCCCTAATTATGTGGTACGTATACAGTGTGCTCTCTAAAGTTAAAGATCAGAACGGATACTGACTTCCATGCTAAAATATGTTAAATTATTAATTATAATTAATCTTACAAAATAGGCATAATTAGTTTAAGTACTTCAGATATTCCACTTAATAGCATTAGGCATTATATGCAAGGTTGGAGCATTTTACAAATACTCTCAGCACATGATAAATACCAGCGAGGGCTTGGAGGTAATGAAGCTCTTCCCCCCCCCCCCCCCCCCACCCCCCAGCAGCCCCAGCGTGCTGGGTTCTGCCTGCTCCAACAGTGACTGTGGGTGTCTTTGGTGTCCTGGGGAGGAGAGCTCAGACACCCTTGTTGTTGCTTGGTACTGGAGAGGCCTCACTTGGGGAAAAAAATAGGACAGGACCAGAACCGAACCGAATCGACTCAAACGGAATGGAATGGAATGGAATGGAATGGAATGGAATGGAATGGAATGGAATGGAATGGAATGGAATGGGATGGGATGGGATGGGATGGGATGGGATGGGATGGGATGGGATGGAATGGAATGGAATAGAATAGAATAGAATAGAATAGAATAGAATAGAATAGAATAGAATAGAATAGAATAGAATAGAATAGAATAGGATTAAGCAGGTTGGAAAAGACCTCAGAGATCATCCAGTCCAACCTATCACCCAACACCATCTCATCAATTCAACCATGGCACCAAGTGCCTCACTCATCCAGGCTCTTCCTAAATACCTCCAGGGATGGTGACTAGACCACCTCCCTGGGCACATTCCAATGGCCAATCACTCTTGCTGGGAAGAACTTCTTCCTCACCTCCAGCCTAAACCTCCCCTGGCACAGCTTGAGACTATGTCCTCTTGTTGTGGTGCTGCTTGCCTGGGAGAGGAGGCCAACCCCCACCTGGCTACAATCTCCCTTCAGGTAGCTGTAGAGAGCAAGAAGGTCTCCCCTGAGCCTCCTTCTCTCCAGGCTAAGCAACCCCAGCTCCCTCAACCTCTCCTCATAGGGCTATTGCTCTGGACCCCTCCCCAGCTTTGTTGCCCTTCTCTGGACCTGGACATCTGTTGGAGAGGTACAAGAAATGTGGTTTGGGCAGATTAGGAACAATTTCTTTGCTGCAAGAGTGGTCAGGCACTGGAACAGGCTGCCCAGGGAGGTGTTGGGTCACCACCCCTGGAGGCGTGGCCATGGCACTTGGGGACATGTTTTAATGACCATGGGTGTGTTTGGTTAATAGCAGGACTTGATGCATCCTCTGCTCACCACAGCAGCCCCAGCACTGATAACTCCAAATACAACCAGGCTGATGCTGCACACAGTTACTAGTCAATTACACCTGGAGATTCCAACCCAGGCTACCAGTAAATAACCTCAGGGAAACATCTTAGACCAGAAGACTTCTCTGCAGCTCCACACTCAGGCTGATTAGGTGGTGGAGTCACCATCCCTGGGGGTGTCCTAGAAACCTGTGGCCATGGCACTTTGGAGCAGGGTTTAATGGCCATGGTGGTGTTGGGTTGATGGTTGTGCTCCATGATCTTAGAGGGCTTTTCCAACCCAAACAATTCTCTGATTCTATCATAGTATCATAGTATCAGTCAGGGTTGGAAGAGACCACAAGGAGCATCCACTTCCAACCCCCCTGCCACAGGCAGGGACACCCCACACTAGATCAGGCTGGCCAGAGCCTCATCCAGCCTGGGCTTAAACACTTCCAGGGATGGGGCCTCAACCACCTCCCTGGACAACCCATTCCAGGGCTTCACCACTCTCATGGGGAAGAACTTCCTCCTCCCATCCAGCCTGAATCTCCCCACCTCCAGCTTCATTCCATTCCCCCTAGTCCTATCATTAAAGGTTTCAGGAGCTCTCATGAAACCCCTTCAGGTGCCTGTGTGGACGATCAGCATTGCTTTGAAGTTTGGGAAGATAAATTCAAGAGAGAGTTAAAGGGCTGCAGGTTTCCTCTGCACTGGGGGAAGAAAAAAAAAATAAAAAGAAAAAGAAGGGGAAAAAAAGACTCTTCAGGACAGGGAGGCCAACCTGTGGTTTAAGTGCAGAGGGTTTTTAAAGCCCACTGTTTAATGACTATCTTTGTTCCAAATCCCTTCCAATATTTGCAGTGGAGAGAGCTGAGCGCGGCTGGCCTCGTGGGCTGGTTGTCCTCCCTGGGCTCAGACTAGCAAAATGTTTTCCTTTAATTTTCTCTGGATATCTCTGAGTGCTAAGGAAGTCTCTGCATCTTTGCAGTCATTACAATTTATTTGCCTGAGCCACGCTGATGCTGGGGACCGTGACCCCCATCGTGGTACATTCTGCAGGAGCATACAGAGGAGACCCGGAGAGGCTCATGTTGAGCCTTTCTCTTACAAACACTCTGTTAGTTGGGAAATATTTAAGAAGCCAGGCAAACAGGGCATGGTTTTTGGTGAAATGGCTCTTTTCTCCCTAAAAGATGGATGACAGTAGGTAGGGCAAGTTGGAGACGCAGTCACCAGGGCATTGGAGCAAGCTGCGCAGGGAGGTGGTGGAGTCACCATCCCTGGAGGGGTTCAAGAAACCTGAGGCCGTGGCACTTTGGGACATGGTTTAATGGCCATGGTGGTGTTGGGTGGATGGTTGGATGGGATGATGTTAGAAGGCTTCTCCAACCCAAATGATTTTATGATAATGTTCTCTTCTGTTCAGAATCCTCAGAGCCATAGAAAATCTCTCGAGTTGGAAAGGACAGAATCCCACAGAATCCCAGCAAGGTAGGAATTGGAAGATACCTCTGGAGATCACTGAGGGTCACCCACAGCAGTTTGCCCAGCACCACAGTGTCCAGGTGGGTTTGGAGTCTCTCCAGGCAAGGAGACTCCATAACCTCTCTGGGCAGTGTGTCCAGTTCTGGGCTCCCAAGTTCAAAAGGGACAGGGATACAGGGATATACCAGAGAGTGCCCAACAGACACTATGAGGATGATTAAGGGACTGGAGAATCTGTCTGATGAGGAGAGGCTGAGACACAGCTAAACAGCTTCCAGTTCAAGAGTGACAGGGAGCTACACAGAGAGTGCAGAGGAGACTGCAAAGCTGCTGAGGGGCCTGGAGCATCTCTGTGAGGGGGAAAGGCTGAGAGCCCTGGGGCTGTGGAGCCTGGAGAAGGGCAGCCCCAGAGGGGATCTGATCAACGCTCAGCAAGAGCTAAAGGACCTGTGGAGGGCAAAAGGATGAGACAAGTCACTTGTCAGTGGTGCCAGCGACAGGACAAGGGGCAATAGGAACAAACTGGAAGCCAGAAGGCTGCACATGAAGGTGAGGAGAAACTTGTTTGGTGTGAATGTGCTGGAGCCCAGGGAGGTGGTGGAGTCCCCATCCCTGGTGGTGTGCAAGAAAGGTGTGGCCACGGAGCTCTGGAACATGGTTCAGTGGCCATGGTGGTGTTGGGTTGATGGTTGGACTCAATGATCTTAGGGGTCTTTTCCAATCAAAACCATTCTGTGATTCTATGGTTTAATCATTTCAGTTTGATTTTCTTCCTCATCCTTCTGCAACAGACTCTGTATTTTCAAGCTGATGTAGGACAAACATGGACTAAAGTGACGTGGTCCTTTAATTCTAGCCTAATTTTGCTTGGAATGATGGGGTGTGTGCCTGAAAAGGCTGAGAAGCCTCAGTGTTGCTCCACACATGGCTGCACAGAAGGTTATGGAGGTGTTCAGGCCGATTCACAGGATCACAGGATGTCAGGGGTTGGAAGGGACGCAAAGAGATCATTGAGTCCAAGCCCCCTGCCAGAGCAGGACCATACAATCTAGCTCAGGTCACAGAGGAATGCATCCAGACAGGCCTTGAAAGTCTCCAGAGAAGGAGACTCCACAACTTCTCTGGGGAGCCTGTTCCAATGGTCTGTGACCCTTACAGTTAAAGAAGTTCCCCCTTGTGTTGAGGTGGAACCTCCTGTGCTGTAGCTTACATCCACTGCTCCTTGTCCTTATTCCTTGTCTTATCCCAGGGTGCATGTGAGCAGAGCCTGCCCCCTCCCTCTTGACCCGCAGCCCTCAGATAGTTTTAAGCATTTATTAAATCCCCTCTCAGTCTTCTCTTTTCCAGACTCAAAGGCTGGACAAGGCCTTGAACAACCTGTTCTAGTAGGAGGTGTAGGGATGGTGTAGGGACTTGAAATAGATGATCTTGAAGGTCCCTTCCAACCCAAACCACTCAGTATCACAGTATCACAGTATCACAGTATCACAGTATAACCAAGGATGGAAGAGACCCCAAGGATCATCAAGTCCAACCTGTGCCAACAGACCTCACAACTAGACCATGGCACCAAGTGCCATGTCCAATCTCCCCTTGAACACCTCCAGGGACGGCGACTCCACCACCTCCCCGGGCAGCCCATTCCAATGACGAATGACTCGCTCAGTGAAGAACTTTTTCCTCACCTCGAGTCTAAACCTCCCCTGGCACAGCTTGAGACTGTGTCCCCTTGTTCTGGTGCTGGTTGCCTGGGAGAAGAGACCAACCCCTTCCTGTCTACAACCACCTTTCAGGTAGTTGTAGAGGGGAATGAGGATTCATTGATTCATGATCATTGATTCATTGTAAGGTTGTTAGATGTTCTCTGGAGTTTCTTGCTGCTTTCGGGGACTCTTCACCAGCCTTTGCATAACCAAGTCCTCCTCTTCTCTGTCAAATGTCTTTCCTCTATCAAATGCCTTTCTCTCTCCTGCCTAGGGGAAGGTGTCCCTGCCCATGGCAGGGGGGTTGGAACTAGATGATCTTTAAGGTCCTTTCCAACCCAAACCATTCTGTGATTCTGTGAATGTATGATGCTGGTGGAACATCAAGGGGAATCACAGAATCATGAGAAGGATAACAGTTACCCACCGTGGGCTGGGATTAGTTTTCCTCTCCGTTTCTGCTCATTCCCTGTGCTGCAGAAGACAAGCAGCGTGCTGCTTATTGCTGAGCAGTGTAGGGGAAACCAAGATGCCTGGAAATGCACTTTTTTTTTTTTTTTTGCCATGGGGAAAAAAAAAACCATAAAGAGGATTTTCTTAAAGTAGCTCTAATGGAGGCTGAGGAGTGATTGATGGAGGCTCCTCACTAGGTTTTCAGCTGGATGGGGAGGAAAAGCCCCTGGTGTTTGGTCTCTCTTTGTTTTGCTGCTCTGTGGAAGCAGATGGCCGTGCAAAGAGGGACTCAGTGCGGCACTGAGCTTGGGACTCTTCAGCTAAGTCCATCTGTAAACACTGTCCTAAGCTGAGCTTTACCAGGGCACTAATCCATGAAGATATTAAAAGCCTTACCTGCGGCACATTGCAGAGTTCTAATTGCAGAGCAGGATTGCTGTGTGCTCAGCTCCCAGGTTTTCCATCCCACAGCTGCCCCAAGCAAGGGCCGTGCTTGCAGGTTGCCCTCCCTGAGGAGCATGCCAAGGGCTGCGCTGGGGCTGCCATTCCTGATGGTAATCCATAGATTCCTCATCACTGAGCTCTCCTGGCAGGCAGTGGGAGCAGAGGCCCTGCTCATCCTGGGTCACAACAACCCCACGAATGCTCCAGGCTTGGGTCATAGTGGCTGGAAACTGCCCTGAGGAAAAAGACCTGGGGGTGTTGGCCAGTAGCCATCTGAAGATGAGCCACCTTGTGCCCAGGTGGCCATGAAGGCCACCAGCATCCTGCTTTGATCAGCAAGTGTGACCAGCAGGATCACAGCAGGGATTATCAGACTGTACTGCCTGCTGGTAAGGCTACACCTAGAATCCTGGGTTTGGATTTGGGCCCCTCACTCCAAGAAAGGCATTGATGGGCTCAAGCGTGTCCAGAGAAGGGCAGCAAAACTGGTGAAGGGTCTGGAGAATAGGACTGGTGAGGTGCAGATGAGGGAAGAGTGAGCTGTGCCTCCATTCAGTGAGACCTGAACAGGCTGGAGAGTTGGGTGGAGGGAACCTCATGAAGTTCAGCCAGGTCGAGTGCAGGGTCTTGCACCTGGGGAGGAACAACCACCCTGCACCAGTACAGGTGAGAGGGAGACCTGATGGAAAGCAGCTCTGTGGAGAAGGACCTGGATGTGCTAGTGAGGAGCAAGTTCCCCATGAGCCAGCATTGTGCCCTTGTGGCCAAGAAGGCTAATGGGCAGGGACAACTTCCACTAGACCAGAGAGCTCAAGTCTCTGTCCAACCTGCCTTGAACATCTTCAAGGAAGGGGAAACAGCTCCAAGCAGGGGACAAAACTTGCTATGATTTTATGATGCTGGATGCCAGGTTTATGTGTTCCACTGCACAGCTCAAGGCTGAGGCTTTAAGCAGCCTGGCCTAGTGGTTGATGTTCTTATGGCAGTGGGGCTGGAATTAGGCAATCTTTAAGGTTCCTTCCAACCAAAACCATTCTATGATTCCATGATCTTTAAGGTCCCTTCCAACCCAAGCTATTCCATGATTCTATGATCTTTAAGGTCACTTCCACCCCAAACCATTCCATGATCTTTAAGGTCCCTTCCAATCCAAACCATTCCATGATTCCATGATCTTTAAGGTCCCTTCCAACCCAAACCATTCTATGATCTTTAAGGTCCCTTCCAACCCAAATCATTCTATGATTCTATGATCTTTAAGGTCCCTTCCAACCCAAATCATTCTATGATTCTATGATCTTTAAGGTCCCTTCCAAACCTCTATGATCTTTAAGGTCCCTTCCAAACCAACTGTTCCATGATTCTATGATCTTTAAGGTCCCTTCCAACCCAAACCATTCTATGATTCTATGATCTTTAAGGTCCCTTCCAACCCAAACCACTCCATGATTCCATGATCTTTAAGGTCCCTTCCAACCCAAGCTATTCCATGATCCCATTATCCTTAAGGTCCCTTCCTCCCCAAACCATTCCATGATGACTCCATGTGCTTATAGTGCATAAATATTTGGGGGTGCTTGATGCAAAACAGACAAGCACGACAAAGAAATTCTGTGTTTTTCTTGGAAACACCTGAGTTGGGGGAAGGGGAAATATTTTAACCATTACACAAAGGGCCTCTCTAATCTTGGTTTAATTTTTATTTAATTATTTTTGAATATATATATCCATTCTGCATTACAATACAGGGAGGGGGAACCCATAAATCTGTCCTTCTAGTCTGACTAATGTTAGTTTGATGATTATACCGATATTAACTGCTTTACTTGAGTAAGCAAAGAAGAAGAAGAAGAAGAAGAAGGAGAAGGAGCAAAATACCAGTCAGCCCAGCTGCTAATTCACTGGGTGCTGGAGGATGGTTATTAAAACCCAAGCCCAAAGATGTACCTTGGTGCTTTCAGCCTTTGGAATTAAAAAGGCAGAATATTAATTTCGACCTGCGGCGTGATTAAACATTGGCAGGCCCCTGAAGAATTTCCCCCCAAATTTCCTTGGATTTCTCTTTATTGGGTTCTTCCTGGGCCTGTGTTTAGCTCTGTAATTGCTTTGCTCCTTTGTTGATAGGTTAAAGCACAATGTGATTTTCTCTGTGTCATAATATTTAAGAGGATGGTTCAATGTTCCGCATGTATGATGTGCAGCTGAGGCACGCCAAGAGGCGGCAGGGGGGAGGGGGGCTCGGGGGGCTCACTGGGCTTCTGCTCCCTTCCCTGCATACTTCTCTCCCTTTCCTGGATATCTTTTCTCTTCCCTGGGTAGTTTTGCTCTTGGGTGTTTTTTTTTCTCTTCCCTGGATAGTTTTTCCCTTCCCTCGATAGTTTTTCCCTTCCCTCAATAGTTTCTCTCTTCCCTCAATAGTTTTTCCCTTCCCTCAATAGTTTCTCTCTTCCCTCAATAGTTTTTCCCTTCCCTCAATAGTTTCTCTCTTTCCTCAATAGTTTCTCTCTTCCTGCAATGGTTTCTCTCTTCCCTCAATAGTTCCTCTCTTCCCTGGATAGTTTCTCCCTTCCCTGGATAGTTTTTCCCTTCCCTCGATAGTTTTTCCCTTCCCTCAATAGTTTCTCTCTTCCCTCAATAGTTTTTCCCTTCCCTCAATAGTTTCTCTCTTCCCTCAATAGTTCCTCTCTTCCCTGGATAGTTTCTCCCTTCCCTGGATAGTTTTTCCCTTCCCTCGATAGTTTTTCCCTTCCCTCAATAGTTTCTCTCTTCCCTCAATAGTTTTTCCCTTCCCTCAATAGTTTCTCTCTTCCCTCAATAGTTTCTCTCTTCCTGCAATAGTTTCTCTCTTCCTTCAATAGTTCCTCTCTTCCCTGGATAGTTCCTCTCTTCCCTCAAGAGTTTCTCTCTTCCCTCAAGAGTTTCTCTCTTCCCTCAAGAGTTTCTCTCTTCCCTAAATACTTTTCCCCTTCCCTCAATAGTTTTTCATGTCCCTTGATTTTTTTTCCTTCCCCTCAACCTGGAGTACTGCCTCCAGTTCTGGAGCCCCTATGACAAGAGGGATCTGGAGGGGCTGGAAGGTGTCCAGAGAAGGGCCACGAGGATGAGCAGAGGGCTGGAGCACCTCTCCTGTGAGGACAGACTGAAGGAGTTGGGGCTGTTCAGTCTGGAGAAGAGAAGGCTCCCAGGTGACCTCATTGTGGCCTTCCAGGATCTGAAGGGGGCTACAAGAAGGCTGGGGAGGGACTTCTCAGGACATCAGGTAGTGCTAGGACTAGGGGGAATGGAATGAAGCTGGAGGTGGGGAGATTCAGGCTGGAGGTGAGGAGGAAGTTCTTTCCCATGAGAGTAGTGAAGCCCTGGAATGGGTTGTCCAGGGAGGTGGTTGAAGCCCCCTCCCTGGAGGTGTTTAAGCCCAGGCTGGATGAGGCTCTGGCCAGCCTGATGTAGTGTGGGGTGTCCCTGCCCATGGCAGGGGGGTTGGAACTAGATGCTCCTTGTGGTCCCTTCCAACCCTGACTGATACTATGATACTATGATTTTCCCCTTCCCTTGATAGTTTTTCCCTTCCCTTGATAGTTTCTCTCTTCCCTCAATAGTTTTTCATTTCCTTTGATTTTTTTCCTTCCCCTCAATGTTTTTTCCCCTTCCCTGAATAATTTTCCTCTTCCCTGTACATTTTTTTCCCCCTTCTCTTAACATGTTTTCCCCTTCCCAGGATATGCTTTTCCTTCCCTGGAGAGCTTTTTGTTTTCCCCTCAATATATTTTCCTTCTCTGGAGACTTTCTTTTCCTTCCCTGGATAGTTTTTCCCTTCCCTGGATAGTTTTTTCCCTTTCCCTGGACAGTTTTTTTCCCTCCCTTGATATTTTTTCCCTTCCCTCAATATGATTTCCTTTCCTGAATAGTTTTTCCCTTCCCTGGATAGTTTTTCCCTTCCCTCAATATGTTTTCCCTTCCCTGAAGAGTTTTTCCCTTCCCTGGATAGTTTTTCTCTTCCCTTGACATTTTTTTTTCCTTCCCTCTATGTTTTTATTCCCTTCCCTGGATAGTATTCCCCTTCCCTCAATAGTTTTCCCCTTGCCTGGATAACTTTTCCCTTCCCTGGATAGTTTTCCCCTTCCCTGGGTAGTTTTTCCCTTCCCTTAACACATTTTTTCTTCCCTCAATGTGTTTTCCCTTCCCTGGATATTTTTTCCCCTTCCCTGCATAGTTTTTCATTTCCCTTGATTTCTTTCTTCCCTTCCCTCAATATGTTTTCCTCTTCCCTGCATACTTTTCCTCTTCCCTGCATATTTTTTTCCCTTCTCTTAATATGTTTTCCCTTCCCTGGATATACTTTCCCTTCCCTGGATAGTTTCGTTCTTCCCTTGGCTTTTTTTTCCCTCCCTCAGTATGTTTTCCCTTCCCTGGATAGCTTTTTATTCCTTCTCTGGATAGTTTCTCCCTTCCTTTGACATTTTTTTCCCTCCTTCAATATTTTGTCTCCTCTGGATAGTTTTTCCCTCTCCTGGATAGGTTTTTCCTTGCCCTGGATAGGGTTTTCTCCTTCCCTAGATAGTTTTTCCCCTTCCCTGGATATTTGTTCCCTTCCCTGGATAGGTTTTCTCCTTCCCTGGATAGGTTTTTCTCCTTCCCTGGATAGTTTTTTTCCCTTCCCTGGATAGGTTTTTCTCCTTCCCTGGATAGGTTTTCTCCTTCCCTGGATAGGTTTTCTCCTTCCCTGGATAGGTTTTTTCCCTTCCCTGGATAGGTTTTCTCCTTCCCTGGATAGGTTTTTCTCCTTCCCTGGATAGGTTTTTTCCCTTCCCTGGATAGGTTTTTTCCCTTCCCTGGATATTTTTTTCCCTTTCCTGGATAGTTTTTCCCTTTCCCTGGAAAGTTTTTTCCTTCCCTGGATAGGTTTTTCTCCTTCCCTGGATAGTTTTCCTCTTCCCTGCATATTTTTTTAGCTTCTCTTAATATGTTTTCCCTTCCCAAGATATGGGTATATGTTCCCAGGGGACAGGAACAACCCTTTGATGGGGTAAGACTGAGAGAATTGGGTTCTTCTAGTCTGGAGAAGAGAAGCCTGAGGGGGATCTCATCAATGTGGATCAATACTTACACAGTGAGTGTCAGCAGAATAGGACCTTTTATTTCTGTCAGTGGTGGTCAGTGACAGGACAAGGGCCAATGGGCACAAACTTGACCAAGTGGCTGGAGAGCAGCCAGGCAGAAAGGGACCTGGGGGTGCTGGTTGATGGGAGGCTGAACATGAGCCTGCAGTGTGCCCAGGTGGCTAAGAAGGCCAATGGCATCCTGGCCTGCATCAGGAACAGTGTGGCCAGCAGGAGCAGGGAAGTCATTGTGCCCTGTGCTCAGCACTGGTTAGGCCACACCTTGAGTCCTGTGTCCAGTTCTGGGCCCCTCAGTTCAGGAAAGATGTTGAGGTGCTGGAAGGTGTCCAGAGAAGGGCAACAAAGCTGGGGAGGGGCTTGGAGCACAGCCCTGTGAGGAGAGGCTGAGGGAGCTGGGGTTGCTTAGCCTGGAGAAGAGGAGGCTCAGGGGAGACCTTCTTGCTCTCTACAACTCCTTCAATGGAGATTGCAGCCATGTGAGTGTTGGCCTCTTCTCCCAGGCAACCAGTACCAGAATAAGAGGGCACAGTCTCAAGCTGTGCCAGGGGAGGTTTAGGTTGGATGTTAGGAAGAAGTTCTTCATAGAAAGAGAGATTGGCCACTGGAATGTGCTGCCTGGGGAGGGGTTTAGTTGGATTAGATGGTGTTGGGTGATAGGTTGGCCTTGATGATGTCGAAGGTCTTTTCCAACCTGGTTAATTCTAATTCTAATTCTAATTCTAATTCTAATTCTAATTCTAATTCTAATTCTAATTCTAATTCTAATTCTAATTCTAATTCTAATTCTAATTCTAATTCTAATTCTAATTCTATTTCTAATTAATTCTAATTCTAATTCTAATTCTAATTCTAATTCTAATTCTACTTCTAATTCTACTTCTAACTCTATTTCTATTTCTATTTCTATTTCTATTTCTATTTCTATTTCTATTTCTATTTCTATTTCTATTTCTAATTCTAATTAATTCTAATTCTAATTCTAATTCTAATTCTATTTCTATTTCTATTTCTATTTCTATTTCTATTTCTATTTCTATTTCTATTTCTAATTTCTATTTCTAATTCTAATTCTAATTCTAATTCTAATTCTAATTCTAATTCTAATTCTAATTCTAATTCTAATTAATTCTAATTCTACTTCTAATTCTAATTCTAATTCTAATTCTAGTTCTGATTCTAATTCTAATTCTAATTCAGAAGTTCCATCTAAACACGAGGAGGGTATTTTTTTGTTTAATGTAAGGGTGCTGGAGGCCTGGAGCAGGCTGCCCAGAGAGGTTGTGCAGTCTCCTTCTTTGGAGAGCTTCCAACCCCACCTGGCCATTGTGATTCTGGGCAAGCTGTTGTGGGTGCCCCTGCTTTAGCAAGGGGGTTGGACAGGATGATCTGCAGAGGTCCCTTCCCACCCCCCACCATGCTGGGATTAAGCAATACTGGTGTTTCCATTCTCCAGGCTGCAAAAAAACCCAGAGAGCTGTACTGGAAAGGGCTGCCCTACATGAGAGAGGTGCCCCAAGGCCACACTGAAGAACAGAGGGGCTCCACTAGTTGGTAAAAAGAAATCTACACTAGACTTCATTTGAGCATCTCCCATGCAAGTTGGTAAGAGCAGGGAAGCTGTGCTGAAAGTGAAGCTGAATATTCAAATAAGCAGCAGTACAGAGACTGAGCCAGCAATTCATTAATAAATAATGACTGATGAAGGTAGCAGTGACCAAAGAGACCATATCTTGAGGCACAAGAGAAGGAAAACCCCTGTATTTAAATCCTTTATAAGGGAAGGGAGGAAGGCAAGGGAGGAGGAGGAGATTAACTATTCATAGAAGAAATTTAGAATCAAAAAGAAATTTGACCTGAATCAGGATAATAAATTTTCCACCCCAGCAGCAGGTCCTGCCAGAAGCAGTTGGGTGATTGTAATAAGTGCTGTGGTGGGATCTCAGAGCATCAGAGGAGAGGTTCATTGGAGCTTGAAGCATAAATTGTTGAAATCCTGAGTGAAAGTTTCCATGCCCAAATGTAACCAGCAGCCCTTGAGCATGGTCAGGGGGAAGAACGTGGTGTCCTCTGCCACAGCAACACTGTGATGAGGTTAGCCTTGTTAGAATCATAGAAGCAACCAGGTTGGAAAAGACCTCAGAGATCAAGTCCAACCTATTACCTAATACCTAACACCTCCTGACAACTAAACCATGGCTCCAAGTGCCACATCCAGTCCCCTCTTGAACACCTCCAGGGAGGGTGACTCCACCACCTCCCTGGGCAGCACATCCCAATGGCCAATCTCTCTTGCTGGGAAGAAATTTCTCCTCACCTCCAGCCTAAACTTCCCCTGGCACAGCTTGAGACTGTGTCCTCTTGTTCTGGTGCTGGGTGCCTGGGAGAAGAGGCCAACCCCCACCTGGCTACAACCTCCCTTCAGGGAGTTGTAGAGAGCAAGAAGGTCTCCCCTGAGCCTCCTCTTCTCCAGGCTAAGCAACCCCAGCTCCCTCAGCCTCTCCTCACAGGGCTGTGTTCCAAACCCCTCCCCAGCTTTGTTGCCCTTCTCTGGACACCTTCCAGCATCTCAATGTCCTTCTTAAACTGCGGAGCCCAGAACTGGACTGTTCTCCAGAACCTTGGCAGCAGCAATTAGGACAAGCAGAAGGAACTGGGCTCAGATAATTAGAAAGACTCAGTGATGGTAATCTGCAATGCACAAATAACCTGGGCAACCCCAAAAACATGTTGTCCTGGTCTAGCTAGGGCTGATCAGCTCATGCATTAATTAGCAGGGAGACTAATGCAGGCATTTCCTTCTCCAATCCAACAGCAGTACCAAAACCCTTCAGCTACCAGCTGCTACTTGGAGTTGGGGATCTGCCTCCTCCCGAATTTCACCCACTTACAATTTGTGGATGGTTTGAGTCTCAGTAAAGTTGTGAAATAGCAGAAATTCGTTTTTCAGTGTTAAATTTATCTCAGTAAGCTCAGCTCAAGCAATTAGAATCATAGAATCGTGGGGGTTGGAAGGGACCTCTGGAGATCATACAGTCCAGACCCCCTGCTGCACCAGGGGCACCCACAGCAGCCTGCCCAGCAGCACAATGACCACAATGGTGGGGTTGGAAGCTCTCCAGAGAAGGAGACTCCACAACCTCTCTGGGCAGCCTGCTCCAGGCCTCCAGCACCCTCACACCAAACAACTTGCTCCTCTGCTTCAGATGGAACCTCCTGGCTTCCAGTTTGTGCCCTTTGCCCCTTGTCCTGCCCCTGGGCACCACTGACAAGAGTCTGGCCCCAGCCTCTTGCCCCTCCACAGGTCCTTCATCTCTTGCTGAGCATTGCTCAGCTCCCCTCTGGGGCTGCTCTTCTCCAGGCTCCACAGGCCCAGGGCTCTCAGCCTTTCCTCCTCCCAGAGATGCTCCAGGCCCCTCAGCAGCTTTGCAGCCTCTGTTGGACCCTCTTCTGTAGTTCCCAGTCTCTCTGGCAGGCACTGGTTAACCAGCCCAGCATTAATGACATGATCTAAGATTATGGGCTGGATTCCTACCTTCCTTGGCTATGCAGTCAGGTCACCACCTTCAGGGCTGGCACTTACTTTGCTTTCCTGCTCTTGGAGAAGCTCCTGTTCCTGGTGAGTGTTCTGAGCACCAACACTGCTGTTTGGACCACTGCAAACTCCTTTCTCCTAGCCATCCCCTTCATCCTTTATCACTTTTCCATATGGGGGCCTGAAAATCTTAGAATCACAGAATTGTTTGGGTTGGAAAAGCCCTCTAAGATCATGGAGCCCAACCATCAACCCAACACCACCATGGCCATTAAACCCTGTCCCAAAGTGCCATGGCCACAGGTTTCTAGGACACCCCCAGGGATGGTGACTCCACCACCTAATCAGCCTGAGTGTGGAGCTGCAGAGAAGTCTTCTGGTCTGTTTCCCTGAGGTTGTTTACTGGTAGCCTGGGCTGGAATCTCCATGTGTAATTGACTGGTAACTGTGTGCAGCATCAGCCTGGTTGTATTTGGAGTTATCAGTGCTGGGGCTGCTGTGGTGAGCAGAGGATGCTATAGATGGATGGTGACATCTCTGCCACTTCAATTTGGCCAGTCCCCCACTCAGCATACATCATGCCCAGCTCCACACCAGTGCCAGCCCAGCAGGCCAGCAGCTGGGAGAGCTGGGAGTGAGGATGCTCGGCAGGAGCATGGCTGCAGGGCCCAGTCCTGCTGTGTTGGTGGCAGGGAGAGGTCCAGAATGGACCAACTCAGAGCCCACAGGCCACTGGCAGCCGGCAGGAGGGTGTGCACCCTGCTTTGAGAGGGATGAATCCCAGCTGGATGGTTGAACCTCTGTGGAAATTCAGGATTTCCAACAATGACATGTAGGTGTGGCTTAACAAACAGATAATGAAAACCAAAAGCAGATTGAGCTGCTTGGGTTTGGCATTTTCTGGCTCATGCCTCACGGTGACAGCACCTATCAGGGTGCTGTGGGATGATGCCATGCTCACCCAGATGAACAAAGCCCTGCAAAAACCCCAGGAACTGTTGTAACATTGCTTTCTAAAGTGGTTTTATATCTAAGGGTGGGGAAAAGGGGGGAACTGTGACCTGTGGAGAAGGACTTGGGGGTTCTGATGGATGAGAATCTGGACATGAGCAGGCAGCGTGAGCTTGCAGTCCAGAAGGCAAATCACATCCTGGGCTGCATCTAAAGGTGCAGATCCAGAGAGGTGATTCTATCATAGTATCAGTCAGGGTTGGAAGGGACCACAAGGATCAGCTAGTTCCAACCCCCCTGCCATGGGCAGGGACACCCCACACTAGATCAGGCTGGCCAGAGCCTCATCCAGCCTGGGCTTAAACACCTCCAGGGACAGGGCCTCAACCACCTCCCTGGACAACCCATTCCAGGGCTTCACCACTCTCATGGGAAAGAACTTCCTCCTCACGTCCAGCCTGAATCTCCCTACCTCCAGCTTCATTCCATTCCCCCTAGTCCTATCACCACCTGAGAGCCTGAGAAGTCCCTCCCCAGCCTTCTTGGAGCCCCCTTCAGATACTGGAAGGCCACAATGAGGTCACCTGGGAGCCTTCTCTTCTCCAGACTGAACAGCCCCAACTCCTTCAGTCTGTCCTCATAGCAGAGGTGCTCCAGCCCTCTGCTCATCCTCGTGTGGCCCTTCTCTGGACACCTTCCAGCCCCTCCAGATCCCTCTTGTCATAGGGGCTCCAGAACAGGAAGCAGTACTCCAGGTGGGGTCTCCCCAGGGCTGAGCAGAGGGGGAGAATCCCCTCCCTTGCCCTGCTGGCCACACTTCTCCTGATGCAGCCCAGGATCTGATTGGCTTTCCGGTCTGCAAGTGCACATTGAGAGCTCCTGTTGAGCTTCTCCTCCACCAGCACCCCCAAGTCTCTCTCCTCAGAGCTGCTCTCCAGCCAGTCACTGCCCAGCCTGGATTTGTGCCTGGGATTGCCTCGATCCAGCTGCAGGACCCTGCCCTTGGTCTTGTTGAAGCTCCTGAGGTTGGCTTGTGCCCACCTCTCCAGCCTGTCCAGGTCCCTCTGGATGGATCCCTTCCCTCCAGCGTGTCTGCTGCACCACACAGCTTGGTGTCATCAGCAAACTTGCTGAGGCTGCACTCGATGCCACTGTCCATGGCACCCACAAAGATGTTGAACAAGCCTGGTCCCAGGACTGATCCCTGAGGGACTCCGCTTGTCCCTGGCCTCCACTGGGACATGGACCCGTTGACAGCCACTCTTTGGGTGCGGCCATCAAGCCAGTTCTGTATCCATCTAGTGGTCCACCCATCCAACCCCTGTGTCACCAGCCTGGAGACCAGGGTGTGGTGCAGGACAGTGTCGAAGGCTTTGCTCAGATCCAGGTAAATGACATCAGATTCTGCCACTTTGCTCTGCTCTGGTGAGACCACCTACTGTGTGCAGGTCTGGAGCCCTCAATATAGGAAGGACTTGGACCTGATGGAGAGGGTGCAGAGGAGGGCCACAAAAATGATCAGGGGTTGGAGCACCTCTGCTGCAAGGACAGGCTGAGGGAGCTGGGGGTGGTCAGCCTGGAGAAGAGAAGTCTCCTGAGAGACCTAATAGCAGCCTGATATTACCTGAAGGAGGCTACAGGAAGGATGGGGAGAGACTGTTTGCAAGGGCCTGCAGTGACAGGACGAGGGGCAATGGCTTCAAACTAGGGAAGAGCAGATTTAGATTGAATATTAGGAAGAAGTTCTTCACTGTGAGGGTGGTGAACCACTGGAACAGGTTGCCCAGGGAGGAGGTTGAGGATCCTTCCCTGGAGATACTCAAAGTTGAGGCTCAATGAGGCCCTGGGCAGCCTGATCTAGTTGGGGATGTCTCTGCTGACTGCGAGGAGGTTGGACTGGGTGACCTTTGGAGGTCCCTTCTGGCCTGGACCATTCTGTGATTCTCTGATTTTATGATTCTACTAACCAGAAATGAAAAGTAGGTGCTAAACCTTTTGATCTTTCCCCTACTGGTCTTGCTTTTCAAGCTTCAAGTGAAGTTTGCTGGGTGCTTTCTGAGCACACAGAGCATCTGCAACCGTGGGCTGGGTTTAATAATTCAAAGTCACAGGAAACCTTTGCCAGTATGGGAATTGGCTTGGCATTGCTAGATAGGATTGGGGGGGGGGGGGGGGGAGGGAAATCTCATTTTCAGGAGAAATAATCAAAGTTTAGCAGCTGCACCCAAGATGCTTTTGGAGCGTTGCAGAGGGAAGACCAGGCTGGATGAGGCTCTGGCCAGCCTGATCTAGTGTGGGGTGTCCCTGCCCATGGCAGGGGGGTTGGAACTAGATGATCCTTGTGGTCCTTTCCAACCCTGACTGATACTATACCATGATACTAAGTCTCCTCTCCTGCCCATCTGCATTGGAACCTCCCTGCTGGAACTCAAATCTCAAGGCCTTTGAGGAGCAGCTGAGGGATCTGGGGTTGTTCAGCCTGGAGAAAAAGAGGCTAAGGGGAGACCTTCTGGCTCTCTACAGCTCCCTGAATAGAGGTGGGAGCCAGGTTTTTATTGGTCCCTTCTACCAAGGAACAAGTGACACAACAAGAGGAAATGACCTCAAGTTGCCCCAGGGAAGGTTTATGGTGGACATGAGGAACAATTTCTTTCCCCAGAGGTTTGTCAAGCCATGGCCCAGGCTGCCCAGTGCAATGGTGCAGTCCCCATCCCTGGAGGAGTTACAAGGCCGTGGAGATGTGGTGCTGAGGGACATGGTATCATGGTGATCTGGCAGTGCTGGGATACTAGTTAGACTTGATGACCTTTCAGGTCTTTTCCAACCCAAATTCTCTGATTCTGTGAAAATTTAGCTGATGTTTCTTCATGTTCTGCTCCCATCACTTGTCTCACTGTCTGCTTGTTTTGCAGACAGTGTTGGTATTAGTCTGGACATTTTCCTCTGTGATCTACTCTAGGTGATCCTGCCATGGCAAGGTGGTTGCAGAGGGACCTTCACAGTCTGGGCAGATGGGCAGAGTGCAGCAGGATGGCATTCAACAAGTCCACATGCTGGGTTCTACACAGTGGCCACAACAACCCCAGGCAGTGCTACAGGCTGGGGTCAGAGTGGCTGGAGAGCAGCCAGGCAGAGAGGGACCTGGGGGTGCTGGTTGACAGCAGCTGAACATGAGCCATCAGTGTGCCCAGGTGGCCAAGAAGGCCAATGGCATCCTGGCCTGCAGCAGGAACAGTGTGGCCAGCAGGAGCAGGGAGGTCATTCTGCCCCTGTACACTGCACTGGTTAGGCCACACCTTGAGTCCTGTGTCCAGTTCTGGGCCCCTCAGTTTAGGAAGGACATTGAGACACTTGAACATGTGCAGAGAAGGGCAACAAGGCTGGGGAGAGGCCTTGAGCACAGCCCTGTGAGGAGAGGCTGAGGGAGCTGGGGTTGCTTAGCCTGCAGAAGAGGAGGCTCAGGGGAGACCTTCTTGCTCCCTACAACTCCCTGAAGGGAGGTTGTAGCCAGGTGGGGGTTGGTCTCTTCTGCCAGGCAACCAGCACCAGAACAAGAGGACACAGTCTCAAGCTGTGCCAGGGGGGGTTTAGGCTGAATGTTAGGAAGAAGTTCTTCCCAGCAAGAGAGACTGGCCACTGGAATGTGCTGCCCAGGGAGGTGGTGGAGTCACCATCCCTGGAGGTGTTCAAAACAGGACTGGCTGAGGCACTTGGAGCCATGGTTTAGTTGTCAGGAGTAGTTAGGTATTAGGTAATAGGTTGGACTTGATGATCTCTGAGGTCTTTTCCAACCTGGTTGATTCTGTGATTCTATGACAAGATGAGCTTTTGGGACCCCTTCCAACCCCCTAATGTTCTCTGTGAAAAGAATGAGGTGAAAATGATACTTGAAGTGATTAGTGGACACTGAAAGCAAAACAAAGTTAATAAAGTGGAAGAAAAAATAATTAAGGAAAAAAAAAATCCACCCCAAATCCCACCAAAACCCCAGAGAGCAGCAGCCTGGCTTTGACTTCTACCCCCTGCCCATCTCCCCCTGGTTTCTGCAATCACTTGGGTGCAAAAATGTCTATTTTTGTCAGAGAGAAATATGTTGTAGCATATGCTTGGTGTTGGAGATATTTAAGAGCTTTCCAAGTGGTGAGTGGCTGGCAAGGCTCAGGGAAGGGAAATGTGAGCTGTGGGCCTTTCATCTTGAGCTCCCTTCCTGGTGGGCAGGAATGTCTTGGTAAGCTCCACTGGGACCAGTGCTGTTCAGTGTCTTCATCAGTGGTACAAGCAGAGAGGCTGAGGGCACCCTCGGCAAGTTTGCAGATGAGACCAAGCCGAGTGGTGTGGTTGATAAGACTGGAGGTTGGGATCCATCCAGAGGCCCCTGGACAGGCTGGAGAAGTTTCAGAAGGACTTTGAGACACTTGAATGTGTCCAGAGAAGGGCAACAAATCTGGGGAGGGGTCTGGAGCACAGCCCTGTGAGGAGAGGCTGAGGGAGCTGGGGTTGCTTAGCCTGGAGAAGAGGAGGCTTGGGGCAGACCTCATTGCTCTCTACAACTACCTGAAGGGAGGTTGTAGCCAGGTGGGGGTTGGTCTCTTCTCCCAGGCAACCAGCACCAGAACAAGAGGACACAGTCTCAAGCTGTGCCAGGGGAAGTTTAGGCTGAAGGTGAGGAGAGAGTTCTCACAGAGAGAGTCATTCGCCATTGGAATGTGCTGCCCAGGGAGGTGGTGGAGTCACCCTCCCTGGAGGTGTTCAAGAGGGGTTTGGATGTGGCACTCGGTGCCATGGTTTAGTCATGATGTCTGTGGTGACAGGTTGGACTTGATGATCCTTGAGGTCTCTTCCAACCTTGGTGCTTCTGTGAAGTAGGCTGGGGAGACCCTCAAGAAGTTCAATAAATCAAAGTGTAAAGTCTTGCAGCTAGGTTGGGGCAATCCTTAATGTCAGTCCAGGCTGGGGGATGAGGAGTTTGAGAGCAGCCCTGCAGAGAAGGACTTGGGAGTGCTGGTGGGTAGAAAGGCTCTGCAGAGGGACCTCGACCGACTGGACAGATGGGCGGAGTCCAATGGGATGACATTCAACAAGTCCAAGTGCCGGGTGCTGCACTTTGGCCACAGCAACCCCATGCAGAGCTACAGGCTGGGGTCAGAGTGGCTGGAGAGCTGCCAGGCAGAGAGGGACCTGGGGGTGCTGATCGACAGCTGCCTAAACATGAGCCAGCAGTGTGCCCAGGTGGCCAAGAGGGCCAATGGCATCCTGGCCTGTATTAAGAATAGTGTGGCCAGCAGGAGCAGGGAGGTCATTGTGCCCCTGTACTCTGCATTGGTTAGGCCACACCTTGAGTACTGTGTCCAGTTCTGGGCCCCTCAGTTTAAGAAGGACATCGAGACACTTGAACGTGTCCAGAGGAGGGCAACAAGGCTGGTGAGAGGCCTTGAGCACAAGCCCTATGAGGAGAGACTGAGGGAGCTGGGGTTGTTTAGCCTGGAGAAGAGAAGGACCAGGGGTGACCTCATTGCCCTCTACAACTACCTGAAGGGTGGTTGTGGACAGGAGGGGGTTGGTCTCTTCTCCCTGGCAACCAGTACCAGAACAAGGGGACACAGTCTCAAGCTGTGCCAGGGGAGGTTTAGACTCGAGGTGAGGAGGAAGTTCTTCACTGAGTGAGTCATTCGTCATTGGAATGGGCTGCCCGGGGAGGTGGTGGAGTCGCCGTCCCTGGAGGTGTTCAAGAGGAGACTGGACATGGCACTTGGTGCCATGGTCTAGTTGTGAGGTCTGTTGGGACGGGTTGGACTTGATGATCCTTGGGGTCTCTTCCAACCTTGGTTGTACTGTGATACTGTGATACTGTGATACTGGGTGAGAAGCTGGACATGAGCCAGCAGTGGGCACTTGCAGCCCAGAAAGCCAATGGCATCCTGGGCTGCAGCAAAGGAAGTGTGGCCAGCAGATGGAGGGAGGGCATTCTGCCACTCTGCTCTGCGCTGCTGAGACCTCACCTGCAGTACTGTGTCCAGGTCTGAAGTTCCCAACACCGGACGCACATGGACCTGCTGGATCAGGCCCACAAAGATGATCAGAGGGCTGAAGCACCTCTGATAGGACAGGCTGGGAGCGTTTGGGCTGATCAGCCTGGAGAAGAGAAGGCTCCAGAGAGACCCTAGAGCAGGGACTTACAGGACGGCTGGAGAGCGACTGCCTAGAAGGGTGAGGGGCCGTGGTTTGAAACTGGAGCAGGGAAGGTTTAGGTTGGACATTAGGAGGAAGTTCTTCAGAATGAGAGTGGTGGAACACTGGAACAGGTTGCCCAGAGTTGTGTTTGGGGCTCCATCCCTGGAGACATTCAAGATCAGACTTGCTGGGGGCTCTGAACAGCCTGCAGTAGCTGGAGATGTCCCTGCTGACTGCAGGGGGGTGGACAAGATCATCTTTGAGGTTCCCTTCCAACCTGATGCATGCTGTGATTCTGTAATATGCTCCTAACTATACAATTGTCTATATATACATTCTATGAAATACATATGCATACATTTTAGGGGGTTTATCTATCTATCTATGATTCTCTATGACATGGTCTTACATTGTCTACCTCCATTTAGAAACCCTGCACAAACCCATTAAAACTCTGGGGGAAAAAAAAAACCACCAAAAGGTTTAGATCAAATCCTCAAGCTCTGGTGAATTCCAGGAATAGTTAAGGAATAGCACTGAAATTACAGCATGGATACAGAAAATATAAATATCTATATGCACACAGCATATAAATACACATCTCCAGGCACTAATATAGATGCTGATCCTTGAACACCATGGTGGGGGGAAGAAGGGAGTCTTTGAGCACTGAGTAATTCACTTCATTTAGCAATATTGGTGGTCATCGTGTTTAGAAGGCAAATTAAGGCAGCTGCAAAGTTCTTGACCACTAAAGACCCTCAAGAGGCAGCCCCTGTGCCCTTTGGGTCCCTTCCCTTTGGAAAACACAGTCCAACCTGGTACCAATATAGACAGAGAGCAGCACCACTGGAACTCTCAGAGGGAGGATTTTGGTGGAGCTTTGGAGCAAATGTGGCTGACACTTGTTCTTCCTTACCTTTGGGCTACTGTTTTGACCACTGACTGAGTGAATCTGCCCCTGTACACTGCACTGGTTAGGCCACACCTTGAGTCCTGTGTCCAGTTCTGGGCCCCTCAGTTTAGGAAGGATGGTGACTTGCTGGAAGGTGTCCAGAGAAGGGCAACAAGGCTGGTGAGGGGTTTGGAACACAAGCCCTATGAGGAGAGGCTGAGGGAGCTGGGGTTGCTTAGCCTGGAGAAGAGGAGGCTCAGGGGAGACCTTATTGCTGTCTACAACTCCCTGAAGGCAGGTTGTAGCCAGGCAGAGGTTGGTCTCTTCTCCCAGGCAAGCAGCACTAGAACAAGAGGACACAGTCTCAAGCTGCGCCAGGGCAGGTTTAGACTGGATGTTAGGAAGAAGTTCTATACAGAGAGAGTGATTGCCCATTGGAATGTGCTGCCCAGGGAGGTGGTGGAGTCACCATCATTGGAGGTGTTCAGGAGGAGACTTGATGGGGTGCCTGGTGACATGATCCAGTTGTTTGATGGGTTGGATGCGATGATCTTGAAGGCCTCTTCCAACCTGGTGTATTGTATTGTATTGTATTGTATTGTATTGTATTGTGATTTATTCCTGTCAGCACCATGAATGCTCCACTTGTGTCCTCAGTAGGTTTTACACCCCTGTCTCCTGTGTAAGTGAAGCAGGAGCGTGGCTGAGCTGCTTTGTGCTGTCACCAACTTTGGACAAAGCAAGGAGATTTTGGCAGAGGTTTGGAAGAGCTGAAGCCCCACATTTGGAAGAGCTGGAGCCCCAGATCCCAGCCCTGGTTTTCACGAAACAGGTTGGAACTAGGGAAATATGGTTGCTGGAAGTCTGTTGCCAGGCAGCAATCTGATTTCCTTTGTCCACGTGGAAACTCTGCACCGCGATGGTGCAGTAATTGGTATGACGACGGAGAAGCTTCATTTTGATGAAGCAATTAGTGGTTGTTTCCTGATTGCTCTCACTCCTGTGAAGAGGAGGGTGAAGGAGATCACAGAATCACAGAATTGCTTGGGTTGGAAAAGCCCTCTAGATACTGAATACAGGGATACAGAATTAACCAGGTTGGAAAAGACCTTTGAGATCATCGAGATCATCAAGTCCAACCTGACACCCAACATCATCTAATCAACTAAACCATGGCACCGAGGGCTTCATCCAGGCTCTTCCTAAACACCTCCAGGGATGGGGACTCCACCACCTCCCTGGGCAGCACATTCCAATGGCCAATCTCTCTTGCTGGGAAGAATTTCTTCTTCACCTCCAGCCTAAACCTCCCCTGGCACAGCTTGAGACTGTGTCCTCTTGTTCTGGTGCTGCTTGGGCAGTGACTGGCTGGAGAGCAGCCCTGAGGAGAGAGACTTGGGGGTGCTGGTGGAAGATAAGCTCAACAGGAGCTCTCAGTGTGCACTTGCAGCCCGGAAAGCAAATCAGATCCTGGGCTGCAGCAGGAGAAGCGTGACCAGCAGGTCAAGGGAGGGGATTCTCCCCGTCTACTCAGCTCTGGTGAGACCCCAGCTGGAGTACTGCCTCCAGTTCTGGAGCCTCTATGACAAGAGGGATCTGGAGGTGCTGGAAGGTGTCCAGAGAAGGGCCACGAGGATGAGCAGAGGGCTGGAGCACCTCTGCTATGAGGACAGACTGAAGGAGTTGGGGCTGTTCAGTCTGGAGAAGAGAAGGCGACCTCATTGTGGCCTTCCAGTATCTGAAGGGGGCTCCAAGAAGGATGGGGAGGGACTTCTCAGGCTCTCAGGTAGTGATAGGACTAGGGGGAATGGAATGAAGCTGGAGGTGGGGAGATTCAGGCTGGAGGTGAGGAGGAAGTTCTTCCCCATGAGAGTGGTGAAGCCCTGGAATGGGTTATCCAGGGAGATGGTTGAGGCCCCGTCCCTGGAGGTGTTTAAGCCCAGGCTGGATGAGGCTCTGGCTGACCTGATCTAGTGTGGGGTGTCCCTGCCCATGGCAGGGGGATTGGAACTAGCTGATCCTTGTGGTCCCTTCCAACCCTGACTGGTGTTATGATACTATGATACTATGATACTATGAAGAGACCAACCCCCACCTGCCTACAACCTCCCTTCAGGGCATTATAGATGGCAATAAGGTCTCCCCTGAGCCTCCTCTTCTCTCTTCTAAGATCACCAAGTCCAACCATCCACCCAACACCACCCTGGCCGTTAAACCCTGCCCCCAAGCCCCAAGGCCACACATTCCTTGAACGCCTCCGGGGACGGTGACTCCGCCACGTCCTGAAATGCATCACCCCTTTCCATTCCAAACCTTTCCTCACCTCCCCAGCCCTTTTTGCCCTGCTCTTGGTCACCAGCAAAAGTTGCTTTCAGGTCTGTGGGCTTTTTTTTTTTTTTAGGAAGTGTGCTGCAGCCACACTGCCTCAAGAAGGTTAAACATAAATTAGTCATAAAGCCAACAAAAGAAGAGAGGAGAAGAGGGAGGCTGTGAGATCAGCCTCCCCTTTTCTGTGCTTTCCGATTGCTGCTGTTTAATTAGGGTTTATCCAAAAATAAAGGACTTTGACTCGAATTTCCCCCCCCCCCCCCCCCCTTAACCCTAGTAGCAATAAATGCTTTGGGAGCTGCTGCCACTTCTAACCTCCACCATTACCGTGCCACGAGTCGATCACGGGCGGCGGTTGAGACAACAAAGCTCCATTTGATTCCGCGGAGCAGCTCCTCTTCCTGCCTTTGATGGGCGGGTGGTTCATTTAATCAATTATTAATCAAAGTTGTGGCATTCTCCTTATACGTTTAGGGTAAAAAAAAAATATATAAAATAAAAGAGAGAGAGAGAGAGAGAGAAAATAAAACACCCACCCCTAAAAGATGCCTTTTTCTTGTTTGAATAAAAGTTTAAACAGAGCGGGGGAAAGAGTTGCTTTTGAAGACGGGCGCGCGCACAAAGCTACGGACTGGAAGGCTTCCAGTTTGAGCTGTTGGGAGGGGGGGAAAAAAAAAGAGGAGGTGGGGAGGGAGGGGAAGAAAAGCTCAGGGAAAGGTTGCTGCTAACAAAGAGCAGGACAAATAATTCGATTAGGGGTTTGGGGTGGCTTCTCTGTCACCCCGGGCGGCCGGACGCCCGGGCGAGTGGAAGCGTCTCGAGCAGTCGCTAAGAGTTGGCAGCTGAAGGTGGGGTGATAAAAAAAAACGACCCCACCAACCAACAAACCCCCCCCAAAAAAAAAAAAAACCCCAAACCAAACCACACACATACATTTAAAAAAAAAAAAAAAAAAAAAACCCCAACCCCAAACCCAACCCTGACTGCTGGGGAAATCTCGACTGCTGCTAATTAGCAGCACTGAACTGTGGGTAAGGACAGGAGATTTTAATGCGGGGAAGGCTTCTCCAATAACCACCAGGCTGAAAGAAATGGAAGGCGCTGCTCCCTGGCTGACCCTTGTGGCAATCTGAGCTGCAGATTGCAATAATCCTGTAAATTACTAGGCTTTTTTATACAGTAACTTGGAGTTAATTAGTAATTTAACATTCCTCCGTGCTATTAAATGTCTGTCTTGCATTATATTATGTTGTTTCATGGGCTTTACCTTAACACTAATGGGGGTTTAGTTATATTTCCTCAAAACACTAACAGTAAAATAAAAGCAGGGCTGGGAAATTAATTAGTTCTCTCTTTTTTTACCTTTGATTTACCTGTTAGTAACAATTAAGTGGTGATGTAGTGTCTTGAAGCTGCACGAGGGTTAGGCAGAGATGAATCAGCTCCCAGGATGAGCTGCTGGCACGGGGAGGGGGATGAAGACGAGGAGCGGGCAAAGTGCTGGGAACTGCGCCGCAGGCACTGTGGACTTGGGGCTACGTGGGGCTGGAGCAGCCAGCTGGGCCTGCTGCAGCACGTCTGTATCCCCACATCCCTGTATCCCCAACATTCCTGCATCCCCACACTGCCTGTATCCCCACATTGCCTGCATCCCCACATCCCTGCAACTCCTGCATCCCTGCATCTCTGTATCCCCACATCCTTGCATCCCTGGATTCTCACATCCCTTCACCTCCACATCCCACACCCCTACATCCCCATATCACCCATATCCCCACAGTCTTGCATTCCTGTGCTCCCACATCCCTACATTCCCATTTCCCACATCCCTGCGTCACCTGTATCTCCTAGCTGTCTGCAGCCCCACATCCCTTCCAGCCTTACATCCCTTCCAGCCTCATCTCCCTTCCATTCCCACATCACTTCCATCCCCCCATCCTTTCCATCCCCACATCCCTTCCAGCCTCATATCCCTACAGTCTTGCATCCCCACATCCTGCATCCCTCCCTCCCTTCCATTACTACATGCCTTCCATCCCCATGCAGCTTCATCCTTTCCATCATCACCTCCCTGCATCCTCCCACCCTCTGCGTCACCCACACATGACCCTGGTGCTGGAGGCTTGGTGGGATTTGGCCCAGCCTGACCTGGGATGTGCAGGCTGGGGACACATCTCTGTGGTGCTGGAAGCACATTCCTGGTGTGAGGCTGGAGCTCTGCACCTATCATTTCTCCTCCGCCTCCTTAGGAACCCATCAGCTAATTAGAGGAGCCACCACTGATGGAACATGTGAGCTGAGGGAAAGTTTCAGATATAATTATGTGGGGCATCAGGTGAAAGAGTCTCTCCCAGATTAATCCAGCACAAATTAAAAGCTGGAGAGTTTCCTTCTCTCTCTCTTTTGAAAGCCATCAGAGCCTTTGGGTTGGTAAGACAAACCTGAGAGTGAAACTTCAGTGCTTGGAGCCGATGGGACATCAGGGCCACAATTGGAGCACTTTATCCAGTTCTGAGCTTCCCAGGTCAAGAGAGACAGGAACTACTGGACAGAGTCCAGCAGAGGCTGCAAAGATGTTGAGGGGCCTGGAGCATCTCTGTGAGGAGGAAAGGCTGAGAGCCCTGGGGCTGTGGAGCCTGGAGAAGAGCAGCCCCAGAAGGAATCTGAGCAATGCTCAGCAAGAGCTAAAGGAGCTGTGGGGGGCAAGAGACTGGGGCTAGACTCTTGTCAGTGGTGCCCAGGGCCAGGATGAGGGGGAATGGGCACAAAAAGCAGTGGGCATGAACTGGAAGCTGGAAGGTTCCATCTGAAGATGAGGAGAAACTTTGGTGTGAGTATGCTGGAGCCCTGGAGCAGGCTGCCCAGGGAGGTTGTGGAGCTGTCTTCAGTGGAGGGATTCCAAAGCTAGCTGGCCACAAAGCTGCTGTGGGTGCCCCTGCTTTAGCAAGGGGCTTGGACTGGGTGACCTCCAGAGGTCCCCTCCAACCCCTGCCGTGCTGTGATTCTAATTACTTGATCTTACAGAGATCGTATCAGCGCTGACAAATTCATTTGTGGTCATTTGCAACTTAACTGTGACTCAAATCACCCACGAATTTGAACCCTTCCCTTCCACTCCCCCAGCCACGCTTGGGTTCTGGGCTTCTATGAGGGGGCTGCTCGCACTTCCTATCGGAGGGCTCAAGGTGAGCACCACCGCGGAGCGATACCGGTGGTGGAAGCAGCGCTGGGAGGAAGGGAAGAGCAAAAAGGGAGAGGGCTGAATTCCAACACAAAACACTTCCCAAGCCTCGGGGCGGGGGGGGGGGAGGGGGAACGGGGGTGGGGGGGGCTCCCACTAAAAGCAGCGCCGCTCCCATTTAAAAACTCCCTCCCCCCCCCCCCCCCCAGCTCCTCTGCGGCGGGATTGGAGCCGCCATAAAAAATTCATCCCGGCTTGAAGAGAGATCTCCGCTTCCCTGTCCTCCCCATTGTTAGACAAATTGAAGTGTGCACTCTGAAGGAGTGTTGGCGGTGAACTGAGGATTTATTTACTCATTCGATTCTAATATTGAGAGAATCCGCTCTCCCCGTTCAAAGGGTAGAGCAACAATGCGAGTGACATCGGGTCAGCGGCACTTCACAGCTACCTGCGAGATAGAATTGTTCTCCTGGCAGATAGGAAGTGACTGAAACCTCTTTTTCTCATCAATGTCTATTATGATTGATGGCTCTATGGTCACACTGAATATGGCCTTTTTAAATAATTCACAATGTCATCATCATAGCACTAGTTTATAACTAGCCTGTTATTTTTACCTTTGTTCAGGCGCTAACAGGAGCGGCGAGGAATTAAGGACTGTGGGGCTGGCTGGCATTAGACCTGAGGGAAGCACTCATTTGTCTTTCTGCTTTCTTGCCGCCTTTCCTTCCCGCTTCCCTTTTCTTCCCTTTTCTTCCCTTTTCTTCCCTTTTCTCTTTTCTTTTCTCTTTTCTTTTCTTTTCTTTTCTTTTCTTTTCTTTTCTTTTCTTTTCTTTTCTTTTCTTTTCTTTTCTTTTCTTTTCTTTTCTTTTCTTTTCTTTTCTTTTCTTTTCTTTTCTTTTCTTTTCTTTTCTTTTCTTTTCTTTTCTTTTCTTTTCTTTTCTTTTCTTTTCTTTTCTTTTCTTTTTTCTTTTCTTTTCTTTTCTTTTCTTTTCTTTTCTTTTCTTTTCTTTTCTTTTCTTTTCTTTTCTTTTCTTTTCTTTTCTTTTCTTTTTTTTTTTTCTTTTCTTTTCTTTTCTTTTCTTTTCTTTTTTTCTTTTCTTTTCTTTTCTTTTCTTTTCTTTTCTTTTCTTTTTCTTTTCTTTTCTTTTCTTTTCTTTTCTTTTCTTTTCTTTTCTTTTCTTTTCTTTTCTTTTCTTTTCTTTTCTTTTCTTTTCTTTTCTTTTCTTTTCTTTTCTTTTCTTTTCTCTTCTCTTCTCTTCTCTTCTCTTCTCTTCTCTTCTCTTCTCTTCTCTTCTCTTCTTCTCTTCTCTTCTCTTCTCTTCTCTTCTCTTCTCTTCTCTTCTCTCCTCTCCTCTCCTCTCCTCTCCTCTCCTCTCCGAACCTCTCCGAACCTCTCCTCTCCTCTCCTCTCCGAACCTCTCCTCTCCTCTCCTCTCCGAACCTCTCCTCTCCGAACCTCTCCTCTCCGAACCTCTCCTCTCCGAACCTCTCCTCTCCGAACCTCTCCTCTCCTCTCCGAACCTCTCCTCTCCTCTCCGAACCTCTCCTCTCCTCTCCTCTCCGAACCTCTCCTCTCCTCTCCTCTCCGAACCTCTCCTCTCCGAACCTCTCCTCTCCGAACCTCTCCTCTCCTCTCCTCTCACCTCTTCTCACCTCTTCTCACCTCTTCCCCTTCTCCCTTCTCTCCCCTCCCTTCTCCTTTCTCTCCCCTCCCTTCTCCCGTCTCTCTCTTCTCCCTTCTCCCTTCTCCCTTTTCCCTTCTCCCTTCTCTCTTCTCCCTTCTCCCTTCTCCATTCTCCCTTCCCAGGAGCTGACATTTTCCAGCAGGAGCCAGCCCTTCTCCCAGCTCCTTTCCAGACTGCAGGAAAGGTTATTCCAAATTTAGAGGCTGGGGGAAGAGGGAAGGTATGGTTTCACTTGGTAAAGCTGGAAAAGCAGAAAAGATGTGTAGCAATCAGTTCAAACCTCCCTTGTTCCCTCTTGCCCTATCACTCATTCCTTGGGAAAAGAGACCAACCCCCACCTGGCTCCATTCTTCTTTCAGGGAGTTGTAGAGAAGGTCTCCCAAGTCCAGTGTGAATTGTGGCTCACCTTCCACAGCTGTAAGATGATGTTCAGCATCTGTCTGACAATTGTGATGATGCTGCAGGTCCATCCTTCCTGCAGTTGTGTGCAGTTTGGAAGCCCACCAGAGATACTCTACCCAGAATCAGCTGGCATGCCCTGAGGAGGGATTTATCAGTCATGAAGGGCTCTGGATAATGAACTGTAAACATACCCCAGCTTTGTAATGGATTGTTTTGTTTGCCCAAGGTGTCAGAAAAGTCTTTCACGCCCACACAAGTACATGATAAGAATGCCTTTGGATATGAAATGCTCCCTACATGATATGGGCAGGTATGGGTAGGTATGGGAAGCTATGGTGGCAGTCACTTACTGCTACCTCTCTGAGCAGTTTCCTTGCTGGAAAGAGTCATTTTTCATGGAATCATATAATGCTTTGGGTTGGAAGGGACCTTGAAGATCATCTAGTTCCAATCCCCCTGCCATGGGCAGGGCCATCTCCCACTAGAACAGGTTGCTCAAGAAGCTGGAAGAGGAGAGGTTTAGACTGGATATCAGGGAGAAAGGTGGTGAGACACTGAAACAAGTTGCCCAGGGAGGTCTGAGATGCCCCTGGAGGCGTTCAAGGCCAAGTCGGATGAGGCCTTGAGCAACCTGGGCTAGGAGAGGTGTTCCTGCCCATGGTGGTGGTGGTGGGGAGCTGGAACTGGATGGTCTTTAAGGTCCCTTCCAACCCACACCATTCTATGAAGCTCTGAGGAACGCCGCTGGTGCGGAGCTGTGGTGAGAAATTGGTGCAAGGTGGAGCAGCAGCACCTGAATGGCTGCTTTTAGGCGAGGGAAATGAGAGCTGCTTGGATTTTTGTCCATAGACAGCTTGAAATGTTGCAAAACTCTGCAGGTGCTCCCTGCTTATAACAAAAAACCCCGAACAGATGGTGCAAGGTAGCAGGCCAGCTCGAGGGATTAAAAACAAGGCTTTTGAAATTTCAAAGGAAAGCTGGGTGATCTTGGAGGAAGGTACCTGCCAAAGCAGCCTGCTCGGGAGGAGAACAACAACGACGACAACAGCAGCGACGGAGAAGAAAGAAGTTCTCCAAGTTCTGCAGGCACGCAGGCTGATTTGCATTCAAATGAGACCAAAATTGAGCACTTTAGAAGTGCTTAAGGGAGGATTAAAAACCTGCCGTTGAGAATAACCAAAATTAAATAAATAAATGGACTAGGACGTGGATGAATTGTTCGGTGCTGCAGGAGGAGCTGTGGTGTCCAGCAGCCCAGTTTTGTCTTAGTTTTCCTGGTATGGCTTCGGTGGATGGAAGGGGAGAGGCTCTGCCGATCTTAGAATCACGGAATTGTCAGGGTTGGAAGGCACCTCAAGGATCAGCCAGTTCCAACCCCCTGCCATGGCCAGGGACACCTCACACTGCAGCAGGTTGCTCACAGCCACACCCAGCCTGGCTGCAAAAACCCTCCAGGGATGAGGCTTCCACCACCTCTCACCACCCTCATGGGGAACAACTTCTTCCTAACAGCCAATCTCAATCTACCCATTGCTAGTTTGGTTCCATTCCCCCAGTCCTGTCACTCCCTGACACCCTCAAAAGTCCCTCCCCAGCTTTCTTGGAGCCCCCTGCATATCCTGGAAGGCCACAATGAGGTCTCCTCAGAGCCTTCTCCTCTCCAGACTGAACAGCCCCAACTCCCTCAGTCTGTCCTCAGAGCAGAGTAGCTCCAGCCCTCTGCTCATCCTCGTGGCCCTTCTCTGGACACCTTCCAGCACTCTTCACTCTGTTGTCTGCTGCTCGAGGTGGGAATGAGATGACACCAGGCAGCCTCAGTGGGTTGATGGTGGGAGAAATGATGCCCCAAATCCCATCCCATCATCCTGAGAGTGATGGAGAAGGAACCATAGCCTGCACAGGGTGCCTGATGGCAGAAATACTCCCTCAAATTACATCTCAGGGGTGTTCAGTGGTGGGACCTTCATCCCAAGTTTGATAGAGAGAGAACCATGCCCTAACCTAGATGCCTGGTGGCAGAAATTGTCTCCCAAATCTTCTTCCAGGGGTGTTCAGTGGTGGGACCATCATCCCAAGAGTGATAGAGAGAGAACCATGCCCTAACCTAGATGCCTGGTGGCAGAAATTGTCTCCCAAATCCTCTTCCAGGGGTGTTCAGTGGTGGGACCATCATCCCAAGAGTGATAGAGAGAGAACCATGCCCTAACCTAGATGCCTGGTGGCAGAAATTGTCTCCCAAATCACCTTCCAGGGATGCTTGGTGGTAGGACAAGCATCCTGAAAGTGATGAGGAGGGGATTGTGCAATTCACCAGGTTATTTCTGATAGAAATCATCCCCAAAGCCCCCTTCAAGGGATGCTCAGTGGTTCTGCACCCTAAAAAGTCCCTCACTTGGAGGGAAATGATTCTCCAGATCCCATTGCATCCTGGGAGTGATGGGGATGGAATCATGCCTTGAGCTAGGTGCCTGGTGGCGGCATCATAGAATCATAGTGTTGTCAGGGTTGGAAGGGACCTCAAGGATCAGCCAGTTCCAACCCCTGCCATGGGCAGGGACACCTCACACTACAGCAGGTTGCTCACAGCCACATCCAGCCTGGCTGCAAACACCTCCAGGCAGGAGGCTTCCACCACCTCCCTGGGCAACCTGTGCCAGGCTCTCACCACCCTCATGGGGAAGAACTTCTTCCTAACATCCAATCTCAATCTACCCATTGCTAGTTTGGTTCCATTCCCCCCAGTCCTATCACTCCCTGACACCCTCAAAAGTCCCTCACTTGGAGGGAAATGATTCTCCAGATCCCATTGCAGGGATGGTAGGTGGTGGGGCCATCACCCTAAGAGTGATGGGCAGGGGAGCATGCCCTGCGCCTTGTGCCTGCTGACAGATGGAGGTTGGAGCTTTGCTCTGCTGCACAGGTATAAAACTCATTAATAAATTTGGCCATGAAAGCTCAAAATGGTCTCATTTTGGGTGTGTTCCCCTCTCCTAAGTGGCAGAGAGCACGGTGCCACGCTCCAGATGTCCCCTTTGTTCCCACACCATTGTTTCCCCCAGTCCCCAGTTCCCACTGGCACTGGGACCTGGCTTTCTGCATAATTTTGTGTTTTATTAGGTTTTTTTCTTCTTAAATGGCTCTTAATCGCCAGCCTTGGCGGGGACATTTAGGCTCACAATGAAGAGAAAGCCTCCTAGGTGAGAAAGCAGCAATTTACTGGTCTTGTTGGCGAGGAACAGGGGCTCCAGCAAACCCTTTGCTGCAGCTTCGTTTAGGACAGAAAGGGCTGGTGGAGGTGGTGACGCTGGAGAGAAGGTGCAGGAGCTTTGTGAATGCGTGAGACACACCAGCAGGAACAACTGTCCTGGTCGCCTGCAGGACATTTCACCCCTTACTGCAAGTGTTGCAGAGATTTCCTGTTCCTGCCCCTTCCCAGTAGAGAGATGCACTCCTTAGCTGGGGGTCTGATGAGATGGGATGGGGCTCCCAGCCTGTGGCTGAATGAGGGGTTAGGGAAGGAGGAGAAGGAGAAGGAGAAGGAGAAGGAGAAGGAGAAGGAGAAGGAGAAGGAGAAGGAGAAGGAGAAGGAGAAGGAGAAGGAGAAGGAGAAGGAGAAGGAGAAGGAGAAGGAGAAGGAGAAGGAGAAGGAGAAGGAGAAGGAGAAGGAGAAGGAGAAGGAGAAGGAGAAGGAGAAGGAGAAGGAGAAGGAGAAGGAGAAGGAGAAGGAGAAGGAGGGAAAGAGAAAGAGAAGGGAAAGAGGAAGTGGGAAAGGGGGAAAGGATAGGAGAAGGGAAAGGGGAAAGGGGAAGGAGAAGAGGAAGGGAAAGGGAAAGAGAAAAGGAAAGGAGGGGGAAGGGGAAAGGGAAAAAGGAAGTAGAAGGAGAGAGGAAGGAAAGGGAACAGAAAAAAGAAGGGAAAACAGAAGAGAAAAAGGAAGGGAAAAGGAGGAGGAGAAGGGGAGAGAAAAGGGAAAGGCAGGAGGAAAAGGAGGAGAAGGGGAGAGAAAACAGAAAGGGAAGGGGAAAGGAGGAGAAGGGGAGGGGAAAGAGAAAGGGAAGGGGAAAGGTGGAGAAGGGGAGAGAAAAGGGAAAGGGAGGAGGAAAAAGAAGGAGAAAGGAGAGGAAAATAAAAGATGAAAGTGAAGGGGAAGGGGAAAAGGAAGGAGAAAAGAAAAAGGAAGAGAAAAGGGAAGGGAAGGAATAAGGTAAGACAAGCAGGAAGGAAAAGCGTAAGGGGATGATGGAAAGGGAGGCAGAGAGAGAAAGGAAGAGGAATGGGGAAAGGGAGGGGGAAGGGGAGAGGGAGAATGAAAGAGGAAGGGAAAGGAAAAGCAAAAGCCAGGGAAGGGGAAGGGCTAGGAGAAGGGCAAGGGGAAGGGGCACACAGCAGAAAGTTTCATCCATCCCAGGCTGTGTTTTGACGGGGGTTCGAATGCCGCCGTGATTAAAGTAATTGAAAGCTCCTCTCTTATTTTCCTTTGCTCTCCCTGTCTCCTCTCGTCACATTAAAGGTTTTTAAGGACTTTAATGAGGGATCCTGGGTGCGGAGCCGACAGAGAGCAGCCCTTTCCCCGCCCAGACACTTGATGGAGGATGAGCACTTTGGCAGGTACAGGCTGGCAAGCTGAACCGATGTAAATTAACCAGGAAAGGTTAAATTAGAGTAAAGCGAGGACTGCAGCCCAATCTGGGGAGCAAAGTTAATTCTGAGCCAGTGCCTCGTGCTGTGAGCTCTGCTTGGAGCTGCTCAGGATGAGGGAGGCTTTCCGCATGGAGCGGGGTTGTCTCCTTAACAATCAACTCTACTGTGCAGCAAGGAGCTTAGCATAGGATAGGATAGGATAGGATAGGATAGGATAGGATAGGATAGGATAGGATAGGATAGGATAGGATAGGATAGGATAGGATAGGATAGGATAGGATAGGATAGGATAGGATCATAGGACCATAGAATTGTTAGGACTGGAAGGGACCTCAAGGATCAGCCACTTTCAACCCAACTGCCATGGCCAGGGACACCTCACACTACAGCAGCTTGCTCACAGCCACATCCAGCCTGGCTGCAAACACCTCCAGGCAGGAGGCTTCCACCACCTCCCTGGGCAACCTGTGCCAGGCTCTCACCACCCTCATGGGGAAGAACTTCTTCCTAACATCCAATCTCAATCTACCCATTGCTAGTTTGGTTCCATTCCCCCAGTCCTATCACTCCCTGACACCCTCAAAAGTCCCTCCCCAGCTTTCTTGTAGCCCCCTTCAGATCCTGGAAGGCCACAATTAGGTCTCCTGGGAGCCTTCTCTTCTCCAGACTGAACAGCCCCAACTCCCTCAGTCTGTCCTCATAGCAGAGGTGCTCCAGCCCTCTGCTCATCCTCGTGGCCCTTCTCTGGACTTAATATCCAACCTGAACCTCCCATAGCACAACTTGAGGCCGTTTCCTCTTTTCCTCTCACTTGCTGCATGTGAGAAGAGACCTACCCCCACCTGGCTCCAACCTCCTTTCAGAGAGTTGTAGAGAGCAATGAGGTCTCCCCTCAGCCTTGTCTTCTGAAGACTAAAAGACCCCAGTTCCCTCAGCTGCTCCTCATAAGACTTGTGTTCAAGGTCCTTCACCAGATTGTTGGTGGAGGGCACTGCACCTCTTGCACAAAAGTGGATTTTTACAGCTTTATGCAGGAAGCAAAGCAAAGCTAACAATGCTTCAGAAGTCTGGCATCGGGGCAGGCACTGGGAAAGTCCCAGGCTACTCAGCAGCAGATGGGAACTGCAATCCAGTTGGGCAGCTGAGGGTCCCTCTCCTGGCTGATCCTCCCCCCAGGTGCCACCTCTGCCTTCCTTCCCCTCAAGGTGGGACACAACCTGGATTCTGGAAGTGGATTCAGGAACACAGTGATGGGGATGGAAGGCAGAAGGGACAGAGTCCTGCTGGGACACCAGCCAGGCAAGAAGAGGCTTGGCCCTGGGCATTCCTCAGCTTGCTCCTGAAGATGCCCTCCATGGGCTGCAATCCCTTGTTGGGCACTTGAGGGTCACCTGTCCTGGCTGCTCCTCCCCACAGCTGCCACTTCTGCCTTGCTGCCCCCAAAGTGTGGCAGAAGCTGTGGCAGTGCCCTTGGTGTGCAGAGGAGCAAGTCTCAGGCAGAGCCTTTCTGCAGGCAGCCCTTGGCAGGACCTCTCCCATCAGCTTCTGCCTGCTAGAAGCAGCCCCTGGCTGTGCCACCCTGCCCTGGACTTCAGCAAGTGCCTCAGTGAGCAGAGCCTGAGCTGGGAAGTCCCATCCCTGAATGGAGAATGAATTCTGCCCTGGCTCAGAGCAGGATATTTTTCTGGTCTAATTGAACAATGCAAAACAAAGAGGGATTGAGCCCATCCTTTATCTGAAGTTTTAAAAAATAAATAATCCTTGTTGTGCTTTCTCAGGCTGTCTTTGTGTTGCTGTTCAATTACAGGGTTCATTAAACCCAGATCCCTATGGCTACATTTCATCTTGCCTCTGCAAGGTGATCTTCTGCTTTCCATTACTTACCCGGTGCAGGACTGGGAGGCTCTTCCACGGCCTGTGGTGAGGAGCAACCATCTCCCACATCTGCTTGCTGGGCTCTTGCAGTGTATCTAGAATGAGAGGCTCACAGACAGCATCGTAGAAGCAAAGAACAGTTTTGAGTTGGAAGGGATCTTAAAGGTCCAACCCCTCTGCCTTGGGCAGGGACACCTCCCGCTAGACCACGTTGCTCAGTGTGCCAAGCAATCTGGCCTGGATCACCTCTGTGCAAGGAAACCTGTTGTAGTGTCTCAAGAATGGAATGGAATGGAATGGAATGGAATGGAATGGAATGGAATGGAATGGAATGGAATGGAATGGAATAGAATAGAATAGAATAGAATAGAATAGAATAGAATAGAATAGAATAGAATAGAATAGAATAGGATGGAAAATACCTCAGAGATCATCCAGTCCAGCCTATCACCCAACACCATCTCATCAACTCAACCATGGCACCAAGGGCCTCAGCCAGGCTCCTCCTAAACACCTCCAGGGATGGTGACTCCACCACCTCCCTGGGCAGCACATTCCAAGGGCCAATCTCTCTTGCTGGGAAGAACTTCTTCCTAACCTCCAGCCTAAACCTCCCCTGGCACAGCTTGAGACTGTGTCCTCTTGTTCTGGTGCTGGTTGCCTGGGAGAAGAGACCAACTCCAGCCTGGCTACAACCTCCCTTCAGGGAGTTGTAGAGAGCAGTAAGGTCTCCTCTGAGCCTCCTCTTCTCCAGGCTAAGCAACCCCAGCTCCCTCAGCCTCTCCTCACAGGGCTGTGCTCCAGACCCCTCCCCAGCTTTGTTGCCCTTCTCTGGACACCTTCCAGCAACTCAACATCTTTCCTGAACTGAGGTGCCCAGAACTGGACACAGGACTCAAGGTGTGGCCTAACCAGTGCTGAGTACAGGGGCAGGATGACCTCCCTGCTCCTGCTGGCCACACTGTTCCTGCTGCAGGCCAGGATGCCATTGGCCTTCTTGGCCACCTGGGCACACTGCAGGCTCATGTTCAGCCTACTGTCAAACCAGGTCCCTCTCTGCCTGGCTGCTCTCCAGCCACTCTGACCCCAGCCAGTAGCACTGCCTGGGGTTGCTGTGGCCAGTGTGTTGAACCCGGCATTCGGACATGTCAAATCTCACGCCCTTGGACTCTGCCCATCTGTCCAGCCTGTCAAGGTCCCTCTGCACCACCCTTACTTTCCAACATGCAGTCTAAATAGAATGGTTTGGGTGGGGAAAGCCCTCTAAGATCATCCAATCCAACCTTCAACCCAGCACCACCACGGCCATTAAGCCATGCCCCACGGTGCCATGGCCACGGATTTCTTGAACACCTCCCGGGATGGTGACTCCACCACCTTCCCCCTGGGCAACCTATTCCAATGCCTGTCCAGAGCTTTCTGTCTGATGAGCTCCTGAGAGAAAACAAGCCCTTAATTAGGGCTTCAAATACTTACCGACTCCTTAGCAATTTCCCAATTAATTACTGCAACTTTTCGTGGGATTACATGCAGCATAATCCTTATCATGGAGTAAAATATCTCTGGCAGCCACAAAGTCCTTGAGAAATACTTCAAGACCCAGCACTCTAACAAAAGGGTGGATTAAAGACTGGCAAACAAATTAAAACCATTTCGAGCAGCTCTCAGGGCTCGTGGAAGCAGCTCCCTGACAGGATCTGGAGAACAAGACATATGGGGAGCAGCTGGTGAGGTTTAGTCTGGAGAAATGGAGGAAAGAACCCTATGGATGCATATTCATCCCCCTCAAGACTGCTGTAGACTTATAGAGACACCTAGGGACCCTTATATGTCCTCTTTAGACCCCTATATATACATAGATAAGTTGATGGTTGGGCTCGATGATCTTAGCTTGATGGTTGGACTTGATGATCTCAGGCTGATGGTTGGAATCAGTGATCTTAGGCTGCTGGTTGGACTTGATCTCAGGTTGATGGTTGGAATCAGTGATCTTAGGCTGCTGATTGGACTTGATGATCTCAGGTTGATGGTTGGAATCAATGATCTCAGGCTGCTGGTTGGACTTGATGATCTCAGGTTGATAGTTGGAATCAGTGATCTTAGGCTGCTGATTGGATTTGATGATCTCAGGTTGATGGTTGGAATCAGTGATCTTAGGCTGCTGGTTGGACTTGATGATCTTAGGTCAGTGGTTGGACTTGACCAGCTGCTGGTTGGACTTGACTTAGCTGGACTTGATGTCCTTGGGTCAGCTGTTGGCCTCCATGCTCTTAGGTTGATGGTTGGGCTCAATGATCTTAGGTCCATGGTTGGACTTAATGTCCTTAGGTCAATGGTTGGATTCAATGATCTTAGGCCAATGTTTGGACAAAAGCCTCCTAGGCTGATGGTTGGACTCAATGATCTCAGAGGCCTTTTCCAACCCAAACCCAAACAATTCTATGATGTATATAGTGTCTTTGAGGAGGACTATGAAGCCCCAGTGCTGGCATCACTTCACTGCCACCTCCACTCACTTTTTGTCCTTCTCCCAGTGACCAGCTGGAGCATAAATCAGACCATGAAACCCCAGTTCTGGCATCACCTCACTGCTACCACCTTACTGGGTTTTTTTGTCCATCTCCCAGGGACCAACTGGAGTGTAAATAAGACCATGAAACCCCAGTGCTGGCATCACCTCACTGCCACCACTTTACTGCTTTTTTTGTCCATCTCCCAGTGACCAAGTGGGGCACAAATCAGAGCATGAAACCCCAGTGCTGGCATCACCTCACTGCCACCTCCATTCACTTTTTGTCTTTCTCCCAGTGACCAGCTGGAGCATAAAGAGGACCATGAGTCCTCAGTGCTGGCATCACCTCACTGCCACCCCTTGAGTGGATTTTTTTATCCATCTCCCAGTGACCCACTGGGGCATAAACCAGAGCATGAAACCCCAGGGCTGGCATCACCTCACTGCCACCACTCCACTGGCTTTTTCTCTCCATCTCCCAGTGACCCACTGGAGCATAAAGAGGACCATGAGAGCCCAGTGCTGGCGTCACCTCACTGCCACCACTTTAAGTTGCTTTATTTATCCATCTCCCAGTGACCCACTGGAGCATAAAGAGGACCATGAGAGCCCAGTGCTGGCGTCACCTCACTGACACCACTTTAGTTGCTTTATTTATCCATCTCCCAGTGACCCACTGGGGCATAAAGAGGACCATGAGAGCCCAGTGCTGGCGTCACCTCACTGCCACCACTCCACTGGCTTTTTCTCTCCATCTCCCAGTGACCATCTGGGGCATAAAGAGGACCATGAGAGCCCAGTGCTGGTAACACTTCACTTTCACCACTCCCCTGGCTTTTTCTCTCCATCTCCCAGTGACGAACTGGGGCATAAAGAGGACCATGAGAGCCCAGTGCTGGCGTCACCTCACTGCCACCACTCCACTGGCTTTTTGTCCATCTCCCAGTGACCCACTGGAGCATAAAGAGGACCATGAGAGCCCAATGCTGGCGTCACCTCACTGCCACCACTTTAAGTTGCTTTATTTATCCATCTCCCAGTGACCCACTGGAGCATAAAGAGGACCATGAGAGCCCAATGCTGGCGTCACCTCACTGCCACCACTTTAAGTTGCTTTATTTATCCATCTCCCAGTGACCCACTGGGGCATAAAGAGGACCATGAGAGCCCAGTGCTGGCGTCACCTCACTGCCACCACTCCACTGGCTTTTTGTCCATCTCCCAGTGACCCACTGGAGCATAAAGAGGACCATGAGAGCCCAATGCTGGCGTCACCTCACTGCCACCACTTTAAGTTGCTTTATTTATCCATCTCCCAGTGACCCACTGGGACATAAAGAGGACCATGAGAGCCCAGTGCTGGCGTCACCTCACTGACACCACTTTAGTTGCTTTATTTATCCATCTCCCAGTGACCCACTGGGGCATAAAGAGGACCATGAGAGCCCAGTGCTGGCGTCACCTCACTGCCACCACTCCACTGGCTTTTTGTCCATCTCCCAGTGACCCACTGGAGCATAAAGAGGACCATGAGAACCCAATGCTGGCATCACCTCACTGCCACCACTTTAAGTTGCTTTATTTATCCATCTCCCAGTGACCCACTGGAGCATAAAGAGGACCATGAGAGCCCAGTGCTGGCGTCACCTCACTGCCACCACTTTAAGTTGCTTTATTTATCCATCTCCCAGTGACCCACTGGAGCATAAAGAGGACCATGAGAGCCCAGTGCTGGCGTCACCTCACTGACACCACTTTAAGTTGCTTTATTTATCCATTTCCCAGTGACCCACTGGGACATAAAGAGGACCATGAGAGCCCAGTGCTGGCGTCATCTCACTGCCACCACTTTAAGTTGCTTTATTTATCCATCTCCAAGTGACCAACTGGGGCATAAAGAGGACCATGAGAGCCCAGTGCTGGCGTCACCTCACTGACACCACTTTAGTTGCTTTATTTATCCATCTCCCAGTGACCCACTGGAGCATAAAGAGGACCATGAGAGCCCAGTGCTGGCGTCACCTCACTGCCACCACTCCACTGGCTTTTTGTCCATCTCCCAGTGACCCACTGGAGCATAAAGAGGACCATGAGAGCCCAATGCTGGCGTCACCTCACTGCCACCACTTTAAGTTGCTTTATATATCCATCTCCCAGTGACCAACTGGGGCATAAAGAGGACCATGAGAGCCCAGTGCTGGCGTCACCTCACTGCCACCACTCCACTGGCTTTTTGTCCATCTCCCAGTGACCCACTGGAGCATAAAGAGGACCATGAGAGCCCAATGCTGGCGTCACCTCACTGCCACCACTTTAAGTTGCTTTATATATCCATCTCCCAGTGACCAACTGGGGCATAAAGAGGACCATGAGAGCCCAATGCTGGCGTCACCTCACTGCCACCACTTTAAGTTGCTTTATTTATCCATCTCCCAGTGACCCACTGGGGCACAAGGAGGACCATGAAACCCCAGCACTGACATCACCTCACTGCCACCACTCCCCTGGCTTTTTCTCTCCATCTCCCAGTGACCAACTGGGGCATAAAGAGGACCATGAGAGCCCAGTGCTGGCGTCACCTCACTGCCACCACTCCACTGGCTTTTTGTCCATCTCCCAGTGACCATCTGGAGCATAAAGAGGACCATGAGAGCCCAGTGCTGGCGTCACCTCACTGACACCACTTTAGTTGCTTTATTTATCCATCTCCCAGTGACCCACTGGGGCACAAGGAGGACCATGAAACCCCAGCACTGACATCACCTCACTGCCACCACTCCCCTGGCTTTTTCTCTCCATCTCCCAGTGACCATCTGGGGCATAAAGAGGACCATGAGAGCCCAGTGCTGGTAACACTTCACTTTCACCACTCCCCTGGCTTTTTCTCTCCATCTCCCAGTGACCAACTGGGGCATAAAGAGGACCATGAGAGCCCAGTGCTGGCGTCACCTCACTGCCACCACTCCACTGGCTTTTTGTCCATCTCCCAGTGACCCACTGGAGCATAAAGAGGACCATGAGAGCCCAATGCTGGCATCACCTCACTGCCACCACTCCCCTGGCTTTTTCTCTCCATCTCCCAGTGACCAACTGGAGCATAAAGAGGACCATGAGAGCCCAATGCTGGCGTCACCTCACTGCCACCACTTTAAGTTGCTTTATTTATCCATCTCCCAGTGACCCACTGGGGCATAAAGAGGACCATGAGAGCCCAGTGCTGGCGTCACCTCACTGCCACCACTCCACTGGCTTTTTGTCCATCTCCCAGTGACCCACTGGAGCATAAAGAGGACCATGAGAGCCCAGTGCTGGCGTCACCTCACTGACACCACTTTAGTTGCTTTATTTATCCATCTCCCAGTGACCCACTGGGGCACAAGGAGGACCATGAAACCCCAGCACTGACATCACCTCACTGCCACCACTCCCCTGGCTTTTTCTCTCCATCTCCCAGTGACCATCTGGGGCATAAAGAGGACCATGAGAGCCCAGTGCTGGTAACACTTCACTTTCACCACTCCCCTGGCTTTTTCTCTCCATCTCCCAGTGACCAACTGGGGCATAAAGAGGACCATGAGAGCCCAGTGCTGGCGTCACCTCACTGCCACCACTCCACTGGCTTTTTGTCCATCTCCCAGTGACCCACTGGAGCATAAAGAGGACCATGAGAGCCCAATGCTGGCATCACCTCACTGCCACCACTCCCCTGGCTTTTTCTCTCCATCTCCCAGTGACCAACTGGAGCATAAAGAGGACCATGAGAGCCCAATGCTGGCGTCACCTCACTGCCACCACTTTAAGTTGCTTTATTTATCCATCTCCCAGTGACCCACTGGGGCACAAGGAGGACCATGAAACCCCAGCACTGACATCACCTCACTGCCACCACTCCCCTGGCTTTTTCTCTCCATCTCCCAGTGACCATCTGGGGCATAAAGAGGACCATGAGAGCCCAGTGCTGGTAACACTTCACTTTCACCACTCCCCTGGCTTTTTCTCTCCATCTCCCAGTGACCAACTGGGGCATAAAGAGGACCATGAGAGCCCAGTGCTGGCGTCACCTCACTGCCACCACTCCACTGGCTTTTTGTCCATCTCCCAGTGACCCACTGGAGCATAAAGAGGACCATGAGAGCCCAATGCTGGCATCACCTCACTGCCACCACTCCCCTGGCTTTTTCTCTCCATCTCCCAGTGACCAACTGGAGCATAAAGAGGACCATGAGAGCCCAATGCTGGCGTCACCTCACTGCCACCACTTTAAGTTGCTTTATTTATCCATCTCCCAGTGACCCACTGGGGCACAAGGAGGACCATGAAACCCCAGCACTGACATCACCTCACTGCCACCACTCCCCTGGCTTTTTCTCTCCATCTCCCAGTGACCATCTGGGGCATAAAGAGGACCATGAGAGCCCAGTGCTGGCGTCACCTCACTGCCACCACTCCACTGGCTTTTTGTCCATCTCCCAGTGACCCACTGGAGCATAAAGAGGACCATGAGAGCCCAATGCTGGCATCACCTCACTGCCACCACTTTAAGTTGCTTTATTTATCCATCTCCCAGTGACCCACTGGGGCACAAGGAGGACCATGAAACCCCAGCACTGACATCACCTCACTGCCACCACTCCCCTGGCTTTTTCTCTCCATCTCCCAGTGACCATCTGGGGCATAAAGAGGACCATGAGAGCCCAGTGCTGGTAACACTTCACTTTCACCACTCCCCTGGCTTTTTCTCTCCATCTCCCAGTGACCAACTGGGGCATAAAGAGGACCATGAGAGCCCAGTGCTGGCGTCACCTCACTGCCACCACTCCACTGGCTTTTTGTCCATCTCCCAGTGACCCACTGGAGCATAAAGAGGACCATGAGAGCCCAGTGCTGGCGTCACCTCACTGCCACCACTCCACTGGCTTTTTGTCCATCTCCCAGTGACCCACTGGAGCATAAAGAGGACCATGAGAGCCCAATGCTGGCATCACCTCACTGCCACCACTCCCCTGGCTTTTTCTCTCCATCTCCCAGTGACCAACTGGAGCATAAAGAGGACCATGAGAGCCCAATGCTGGCGTCACCTCACTGCCACCACTTTAAGTTGCTTTATTTATCCATCTCCCAGTGACCCACTGGGGCACAAGGAGGACCATGAAACCCCAGCACTGACATCACCTCACTGCCACCACTCCCCTGGCTTTTTCTCTCCATCTCCCAGTGACCATCTGGGGCATAAAGAGGACCATGAGAGCCCAGTGCTGGCGTCACCTCACTGCCACCACTCCACTGGCTTTTTGTCCATCTCCCAGTGACCCACTGGAGCATAAAGAGGACCATGAGAGCCCAATGCTGGCATCACCTCACTGCCACCACTTTAAGTTGCTTTATTTATCCATCTCCCAGTGACCCACTGGGGCACAAGGAGGACCATGAAACCCCAGCACTGACATCACCTCACTGCCACCACTCCCTTGGCTTTTTGTCCATCTCCCAGTGACCAGCTGGGGCGTAAAGAGGTTGACTCAGCCACGGAGAGCCGGCGGGCAGGGGGCTGGGGGCGGGGATCCGGGGGGGGGGGGGGGGGGGGCGGGTAGGGAGGAAGGAAAGTTGTTCTTTAAAGCTCTGGAGAACCGCAGCACATTTATCAGCTTTGAGTGGATATCATTGTGTTTATAACAGAGTGGAGGCACCATGCAATTTTGCTCTTGAAATTGGTTTATATAGATGACTGGTTGCTGTGAAGTGTGTGTCAGAGTTGCATGCAGCCGTTATGAAGTAGTACAATTGTCATCGCTTCTTACATGGTTGTTGAGAAGAGCTTGAGAGCCCAGCTCAGTCAGCTGTTGAATAGATAACCCAACACAGTTAACGTGGCATACATTGTAAAGAATTACATGCCTGCTACAATGAGCTCTGGGCTTTTGCTCGAGATAATAATCCTGGTGGGTGCACCACGTGGAGAAGCTGTCTGATCGCTCAGATATGACTGACGGAACATAAAGAAAAATGTCAGCCGGCGGAAAGAAAAATGCTGCTGGAAGTTTGTTTAAGGTTCACGCCAACGGCTGGGCTTGCTGGGGCTTTTTTTTTCCCTCCCTCTCTCTCCCCTTTCCCTCCCTCCCCTCTCTCTTTAACCCCATCCCTCCCACAGCTCTGCCTCTCCAGGCGGAGAGGCTTGGGGGTTGTTGAGCCAGGCCCCGGGAAGAGCGCGGCCAGCAGGAGCAGGGAAGGTGTTCTGCCCCTCTGCTCAGCACTGGTGAGGCCACACGTGGAGTGCTGTGTCCAGTGTGGGGGTCCCCAATTTAAGAAGGACATTGAGGCACTTGAACGTGTCCAGAGAAGGGCAACAAAGCTGGGGAGGGGTCTGGAGCACAGCCCTGTGAGGAGAGGCTGAGGGAGCTGGGGCTGCTTAGCCTGGAGAAGAGGAGGCTCAGGGGAGACCTTGCTGTCTCCAACTCCCTGAAGGGAGGTTGTAGCCAGGTGGGGGTTGGTCTCTTCTCCCAGGCAACCAGCACCACAACAAGAGGAGAACACAGTCTCAAGCTGTGCCAGAGAAGGTTTAGGCTGGATGTTAAGAAGAAGTTCTTCCCAGCAAGAGAGATTGGCCCTTGGAATGTGCTGCCCAGGGAGGTGGTGGAGTCCCCATCCCTGGAGGTGTTTAAAAAGAGACTGGATGATTAGTGCCACAGAATCAGAGAATCAATAAGGTTGGAAAAGACCTCAAAGATCATCAAGTCCAACCTCTCACCCAAGACCTCATGACCATGGTTTAGTTGAGAGCCCTGGGGCTTTTTAGTCTGGAGAAAAGAAGTCTGAGAGGGGATTTAATCAATGTTTATCAATATCTGAGGGCTGGGGGTCAAGAGGGAGGGGACAGGCTCTGCTCACTTGCACCCTGGGATAGCACAAGGGGCAATGGATAGAAACTCCAGCACAGGAAGTTCCACCTCAAGATGAGGAGGAACTTCTTCACTGGGAGGGTCACAGAGCACTGGAACAGGCTGCCCAGAGGGGTTGTGGAGTCTCCTCTGGAGACTTTCCAGCCCCATCTGGCTGTGTTCCTGTGTGACCTGTGCTGGATTCTATGCTCCTGCTCTGGCAGGGGGGTTGGACTCAATAATCTTTGGAGGTCCCCTCCAACCCTTATCATCCTGTGATACTATGTTGGGTGATAGGTTGGACTTGATGATCGCAAAGGCCTTTTCCAGCCTGGTTAGTTCTGTGATAAGGGTTGGGGCTATTCAGTCTGGAGAAAAGAAGGCTCCAGGGAGTACTTTGAGCAGCATTTCCATACAGGTCAAAAGGAAATGGCCTCAAGTCGCACCAGTGGAGACTTAGGTTGGACACAAGGAATGATTTCTTCCCTAAAAGGGTTGTCAAGTGGTGGCACTGGCTGACCAGGGCAGTGGTGGAGTCTCCATTCCTGGAGTGGTTTCAAAGCCCTGGTGATTCACAGATTCACAGGCTGCATTGGGTTGGAAGCAACCCACAGAGATTATCTTGTCTAACCCTGCTGCAGTCTTCAGGGACTTCTCCAACTAGAACAGGCTGCTCAGAGCCTCAGCAAGTCTGAACTGGAATATTTTCAGGGACAGGGCCTCAACCACATCTCTGGGCAGCCTGTTCCAGTATTCCACCATCCTCTCTGGGAAGAACTTCCTCCTAAAGTCCAACCTAAATCTACCCTGCTCCAGTTTAAGAGATGTGGTTCTGAGAGGCATGGCTTAGTGGTGACCTGGCAGTGCTGGATTCTGTGATCTTAAAGATCTTTTCAAACCAAAAAGATTCCATGATTCTATTCTATGGATTAGGGGATCTACAAGAGAGCTGGGAAGGGTTTTTTTACAAAGGCTTGTAGTGATAGGAGAAGAGGGAATGGATTGAAGCTTGAGGAGGGGAGATACAGAATGGAGTTTAGGAAGGAATTCTGTACAGAGAGGGTCCTGAAACAGTGGAGCAGGTTGCCAAGACCAGCTGTGGAGGGTCCAAGCCTGGAAGTGATGCAGGCCAGGTTGCTTGAGGGCTTGAGCAACCTGGTCTAGTGGAAGGTGTCCTTGCCACTGGCAGGAAGGTTGGAACCAGATGACCTTTAAGATCCCTTCTGACCCAAACCATTCTATGAATCTCTGAGGAATGTTGCTGGTGCAAAGAGCTGTGGTGAGAAATTGGTGCAAGGTAGAAAGTGGTTTTCCCTCTGCAGTGCTTGCTTCTAAACAGGCTGAAAGAATCTGGGTTGTTTATTCTGGAGGCTCCAGGGGGGCTCCAGGGATACCTTAGAACAGCATTTCAGTATCTGAAGGGGAGCCAGAGGAAGACTGAGGAGGGACTGTTTAGAAGGGCCTGTGGGGATAGGACAAGGGGCAATGGTTTGAAACTGGAGCAGGGGTGATTTCAGTTGGACATCAGGAGGAAGTTCTTCACAATGAGGGTGGTGGAACACTAGACCAGGTTGCCCAGGGATGTGGTGGAGGCCCTGTCCCTGAAGACATTCAAGGTCAAACTTGATGGGGTCCTGAGCACCCCGCTCTAGCTGGAGATGTCCCTGCTGACTGCAGGGGGGTTGGACGAGATCAGCTTTGACGGTCCCCTTCCAACCTGATGCGTTCTGTGACCCTGTGAGGGCAGCTTTCCCTGCGAGCTGTGGGTGAAGCTCCATTTTAGGTGGCACTGAGCTTTGTCAGCTGTCACAAAGGCTTTGGCCATCTCTCCCCATCAGAGTGGCCTTGCCTTCTCACTTTGCAGCGAGCAAAGTCCCCGTGTCACTTCCCATTTGCGCGGCGGGGAGCCTAACGCCGCTAACAAGGAAGAGTCTTCCCGACTTTTTAAGTGCCCTGGCATGATTCATTGCAGGGAGCTGAAGGAAGGAGGCATAATCAAGCTGGCAATATGGACTGGGCTGGAGGAGCTGTAATTAATACTGCTAGCTAATTAATAATCAGAGGAGCTCAGCCGTGTGAAAGCTGCAGGGGTTGCTCGCCGCTCCAAACGGGGTTCAGACATCAGAAAGCTCAGCGGGCACGAGAAGCTTTCCCATGGCCTTGAGGCACCTCTGAGTCAGAGGAGGTCAAGGCTGATCATAGAATGGTTTGTGTTGGAAAGGACCTTAAAGATCGTCTAGTTCCATCCCCCATGCCATGGGCAGGGACACCTTCCACTAGCCCAGGTTGCTCAAGGCCTCATCCAACTTGACCTTGAACACCTCCAGGGGGGACATCCATGACCTCCCTGAGCAGCCTGTTCCAGTGTCTCACCACCCTCACTGGAAAGAATTTAGAATAGAGTAGAGTAGAGTAGAGTAGAGTAGAGTAGAGTAGAGTAGAGTAGAGTAGAATAGAATAGAATAGAATAGAATAGAATAGAATAGAATAGAATAGAATAGAATAGAATAGAACTGAACTGAACTGAATTGAATTGAATTGACCAGGTTGGAAAAGACCTTGGAGATCATCAAGCCCAACCTATCACCCAACACCATCTTATCAACTAAACCCTGGCACCAAGTGCCTCATCCAGTCTCCTCCTAAACACCTCCAGGGATGGTGACTCCACCACCTCCCTGGGCAGCACATTCCAATGGCCAATCTCTCTTTCTGGCAAGAACTTCTTCCTAACATCCAGCCTAAACCTCCCCTGGCACAGCTTGAGACTGTGTCCTCTTGTTCTGGTGATGCTTGCCTGGCAGAAGAGACCAACCCCCACCTGGCTACAACCTCCCTTCAGGGAGCTGCAGGCAGCAAGAAGGTCTTCCCTGAGCCTCCTCTTCTCCAGGCTAAACAACCCCAGCTATTTCTTCCTAATCTTCCAGTCTAAATCTCCTCTCTTACAGCTCAAAGCCTTCATCCCTCATCCTATCACTCCAAGCCCTTGTCAAAAGTCCCTCCCCAGCTTTCCTGTACCCTACTTCAGGAACTGGATGTCTGCTCTAAGGTCTTCCTAGAGCCTTCTCTTGTGCACACTGAACAGCCCCAACTCTCTCAATCTGTCCCCATAGGAGAGTTGCTCCAGCCCTCTGTTCATCTTTGTGGCCTTCTCTGGACTCACTCCAGCTGTTCCATGTCCTACCTGTGATGGGATCACCAGAACTGGACACAGCACTGCAGGTGAGGTCTCACCAGAGCAGAGCAGAGGGACAGAATCACCTCCCTCATCCTCCTGGTCACGATGCTGGAGAGATCCTTGTTCTTTAAACAGCCAAATTGGGGCTTTCTAGTTGAGATTCTTGGAATTGCCCTTGGGAGGCACCTGTCTGCTCCTCTGAATACTTTAACTGAAATCAATAGCAGCAGGAGGCAGCTCAGTGTTGGAGCAGAAAATGTGCTCCTTTCATATCTCTTAGTAATGGTAATGTTATCCCAAACCTGAAAAGGATGCTGGAGGGTTGCTCTCAAACATCCACCCCCCCCCCATATGTTTGTGCATTTTACTAGGCAACCCTTTCTAATGGACCCAAATGGGTCCTTTTAAATGGATTCTGATGGATCACACCCTAACAGTGCCATGTGTGTGCCTTCAAATGCACCAGGTCCTCAGATTTCATCCCTGTATTATATATACATATACTATATACATGCATTATATACATCTGTGCTAGTATCTCATGATAATGAATACAGGGCTTGAAAACTCAGGGCCATACAACACAAAACTACATCAGTTAAAATAGATCTAAATATAAAATCCACTCCCCTAGTAAGAAAATTATTCATGGTTTCAGAAGTTTATGGAGCAGATCATCCTGGGGGCAATCACTGCGTGCCTGAAGGATGGCCAAGGGGTCAGGCCCAGCCAGCATGGATTCAGGATCCTGCCTGACCAACCTGATCTCCTTCTATGCCCAGGTGACTGCCTGGTGGATGTGGGGAGGCCTGTGGATGTGGTCTACCTGGACTTCAGCAAGGCCTTTGACACCGTCCCCCACAGCAAACTCCTGGCCAAGCTGTCAGCCCCTGCCTTGGACAGCAGCACTCTGAGCTGGGTCAGGAACTGGCTGGAGGCTGAGTCCAGAGATTGGTGGTGAATGGTGCCACAGCCAGCTGGCGGCCAGGCACTAGTGGTGTGCCCCAGGGATCAGTGCTGGGCCCCATGCTCTTCAACATCTTTATTGATGATCTGGATGAAGATATTGAGTCCATCATCAGTAAATTTGCAGATGACACCAAGCTGGGGACAGGAGTTGATCTGTTAGAGGGCAGAAGGGCTCTGCAGAGGGACCTTGACAGGCTGGACAAATGGGCAGAGTCCAACGAGATGACATTCAACAAGTCCAAGTTCCAGGTGCTGCACTTTGGTCACAACAGCCCCAGGCAGTGCTACAGGCTGGGGTCAGAGTGTCTGGAGAGCAGCCAGGCAGAAAGGGACCTGGGGGTACTGGTTGATAGTAGGCTGAACACAAGCCAGCAGTGTGCCCAGGTGGCCAAGAAGGCCAATGGCATCCTGGCCTGGATCAGGAACAGCGTGGCCAGCAGGAGCAGGGAAGTCATTGTGCCCTGTGCTCAGCACTGGTTAGGCCACACCTTGAGTCCTGTGTCCAGTTCTGGGCTCCTCAATTCAAGAAGGACATTGAGACGCTTGAATGTGTCCAGAGAAGGGCAGTGAGGCTGGGGAGAGGTCTGCAGCACAGCCCTGTGAGGAGAGGCTGAGGGAGCTGGGGTTGCTTAGCCTGGAGAAGAGGAGGCTCAGGGGAGACCTTCTGGCTGTCTACAACTGCCTGAAGGGAGGTTGTAGCCAGGAGGGGGTTGGTCTCTTCTGCCAGGCAACCAGCACCAGAACAAGAGGACACAGTCTCAAGCTGTGCCAGGAGAGGTTTAGGCTGGAGGTGAGGAGAAAGTTCTTCCCAGCAAGAGAGATTGGCCATTGGAATATGCTACCCAGGGAGGTGGTGGAGTCACCATCCCTGGAGGTGTTCAAGAGGGGATTGGTTGCAGCACTTGGAGCCATGCTTTAGTAGTCATGAGGTTTTGGGTGACAGGTTGAACTTGATGATCTTTGAGGTCTTTTCCAACCTTATTGCTGGCCACACTACTCCTGATGCAGGCCAGGATGCCATTGGCCTTCTTGGCCACCTGGGTCACCTCCAACTAGATCAGTCAGGGAAGTAGAGCAGGGTAGATTTAGGTTGGACATTAGGCAGCTGTTCTGTACAATGAAGGCTGTAGGACACCGAAACAAGTTGGCTAATGAAGTGGTTGAGGCCCCATCCCTGGAGACATTCAAGGTTGATCTTGATGGGGTCCTGAGCAACCTGCTGTGGTTGGAGGTGTCCCTGGTGACTGCAGGAAGGTTGGACAAGATGACCTTGGAGGGCCCCTTCCAACCTGCTGCATTCTGTGAATCCGTGCTTCCGTAACAAGGTCCTAAATGTATCTAATGCTATGTATAATATAGCTACCATTTAATAAACATCAAATACAATGCAGAAAACATTCAATAAATATGAAATAGAACATCTTTACAGATATATTTATGTATTATGTATTAGATGCTCCTAAATTTTCCAGCTGCATTTAGAAACCCAACACAAACTCATCAAACCACTCCAAACCCCAGAGGTCTGGAGGAAATCCTTAAACTGTGGTTAATTTCCCTGCTACAAAAGTGGATTTTAGCCTGGGGTTGTTTTGCTTTGGCTTGTTGGCTTTTCTTCCACCACCAACTTCATAAAAACCTGCAGGCAGCTGATTTGGGAAGTGGTCCATGGAGCAAGGGTGGGATTTGGTGGCAGCAGGAGACCCTGTCCCTGCATGAATCCTCCTGGATTCATCATTGAGGCAGCTGCAGCTAATGTGTTGATGCTCTAAAGGTTATGCTTCCCCAGCCCCGGGTGTGAGTGGGCATGAAGTTTGCTTTGCAGAGAGCACACAAGACTTGTTTGATCTTCAGGGCTCCTCCAACACCCTCCTGTTCAGAGCCAGCCTCCTGGGCCAGGCTGTTTAGGAAGATGAGGCTAAGGAAAAATAGTCACATCCCAGAATCCCAGCATGGTTCGGGCTGGAAGATCATCCAGTCCAACCCCTTTGCTAAAGCAGGGCCACCCACAGCAGGCTGCCAAGGATCACAATGCCCAGCTGGGGTTGGAAGCTCTCCAGAGAAGGAAACTCCACAACCTCTCTGGGCAGCCTGCTTCAGGGCTCCAGCACCTTCAAACCAAACAACTTTCTCCTCATCTGCAGATGGAACCTCCTGGCTTCCACTTTGTGCCCACTGCTTTTTGTGCTCATTGCCCCTCGTCCTGTCCCTGGGCATCCCTGAGAGGAGTCTGGCCCCAGCCTCTTGCCCCCCACAGGTTCTTTAGCTCTTGCTGAGCATTGCTCAGATGCCCTTTGGGGCTGCTCTTCTCCAGGCTACACAACCCCAGGGCTCTCAGCTTTTCCTCCTCACAGAGATCCTCCAGGCCCCTCAGCAGCTTCAAAGCCTCCACTGGACTCTCTCCAGTAGTTCCCTGTCCCTCTTGAATAGGAGAGACCACAACTGGACCCAGGACTCCAGATGTGGCCAGACTAGGGCAGAATAGAGAGGGAGGAGAACCTCCCTCAATTTGCTCTTTTACTTAATAGTCTCTCTAGCAGACTGCTGTTCTTCCCAAACTGGGGAGAATGTCTTAATGCATGCATCTATAATGCCAGAATCACCTCATTCAGTAATGATTCAATAGAGTCATAGATTCAGAGAATGGTTTGGGTTGGAAGGGACCTTAAAAATCATCTACTTCCAACCCCTGCCACAGGCAGGGACACCTTCCACTAGAACCAGGTTCCTCAAGGCCTCATCCAACCTGGGGTTGAGCACCTCCAGGGAGACGACATCCACAAGCTCCCTGGGCAACCTGTTCCAGTGCCTCACCACCCTCACTGGAAAGAATTTCTTCCTCATATCCAGGCTTAATCTCCCCCCTCAGGCTTCCATCATGTCTGAATGATTTTGTTGGTGTATGTGAAGAATGGATTTCAATGATGAGGTTTCAACTTCCTGATTCTCCACAACAAAGCTGAAAAATGGAATGCTTGGGGACTTTTTTTCTTCAAAACAGGAGAGTCAGGATGGAGGAAAAGTGGCCTCCCTCGGACAGAGGGATGCAAAATTCATGGAATATATGTGTGTCTATATGCAAAAATGCAAGTAAGGAGCAACTTGTTTGGTGTGAGGGTGCTGGAGCCCTGGAGCAGGCTGCCCAGAGAGGTTGTGGATCTGTCTTCTGTGGAGGGATTCCAAACCCAGCTGGCCATGGTGATTGGGGGCAAGCTGCTGGGGGTGCCCCTGGTGTAGAACAGAACAGAACACAACAGAGTAGAGTAGAGTAGAGTAGAGTAGAGTAGAGTAGAGTAGAGTAGAGTAGAGTAGAGTAGAGTAGAGTAGAGTAGGATAGGATAGGATAGGATAGGATAGGATAGGATAGGATAGGATAGGATAGGATAGGATAGGATAGGATAGGATAGGATAAGACCTTCGAGATGATCGAGTCCAACCTATCACCCAACACCATCTAATCAACTAAACCATGGCACCAAGTGCCTCATCCAGGCTCTTCCTAAACACCTCCAGGGATGGTGACTCCACCACCTCCCTGGGCAGCACATTCCAATGGCCAATCTCTCTTGCTGGGAAGAACTTGGGAAGACTTCTTCCTAACCTCCAGCCTAAACCTTCCCTGGCGCAGCTTGAGACTGTGTCCTCTTGTTCTGGTGCAGGGTGCCTGGGGGAAGAGACCAACCCCACCTGGCTACAACCTCCCTTCAGGGAGTTGTAGACAGCAATGAGGTCTCCCCTGAGCCTCCTCTTCTCCAGGCAAAGCAACCCCAGCTCCCTCAGCCTCTCCTCACAGGGCTGTGCTCCGAACCCCTCTCCAGCTTTGTTGCCCTTCTCTGGAGGCGGAGGGGTGGGTGGTGTTGGGCTAGATGATCTCCAGAGGTCCCTTCCAACCCTCAGCACTCTGGGACTGTGGGATTTATAATGGCTTAATACTATTTGCATGGGTTTTTAAGGTGAGAGCAGTTAAAGTAAATGGAGAAAATAAAAGTGATCATTTGCTGGTGTGAGCACGTTCCCGAAGAGGGGGTGAGTTACACGGCTGGGCAACTGTTGACCACTTTGTTTAAGCACTTATATCTATATTTCCTCTTATTGTGGCTCTCTCAAGTGTTTGATAGACGAAGATGGAGGCATTAATTGAACTCAAGTGTAGAGACCTGGAGTATTTTTATTATTATTTTTAGTTCTCTCACCTTTCCTTTCCATTAGCAGAGAAATGGGATCGCTGTGGGGTTTTATGGCTGAAGGACACAAACAGAGCTGCTTGCAGTGGGGAAAATGAAAATACTTGGCCTGAAATAAAAACCAAAACCAACCAAAAAAAAAAAAAAACAACCAAAAAAACCCCCAAAAAACCCACCCCAAAATCAAACAGTGATTTGTTTCCCCCCCCCACCACCTATTTAAGCTGAAGAAAAAAACAACAACCAACCAAAAAACATACTCTGAACATGAGCCTGCAGTGTGCCCAGGTGGCCAAGAAGGCCAATGGCATCCTGGACTGCATCAGGAACAGTGTGGCCAGCAGGAGCAGGGAGGTTCTGCCCCTGTACTCAGCACTGGTTAGGCCACACCTTGAGTCCTGTGGCCAGTTCTGGGCCCCTCAATTTATGAAGGGCATTGGGATGCTTGAATGTGTCCAGAGAAGGGCAGTGAGGCTGGGGAGAGGCCTCGAGCACAGCCCTGTGAGGAGAGGCTGAGGGAGCTGGGGTTGCTTAGCCTGGAGAAGAGGAGGCTCAGGGGAGACCTTGCTGTCTGCAACTCCCTGAAGGGAGGCTGTAGCCGGGTGGGGGTTGTCCTCTTCTCCCAGGCAAGCAGCACCAGAACAAGAGGACACAGTCTCAAGCTGTGCCAGGGGAGGTTTAGGCTGGAGGTGAGGAAGAAGTTCTTCCCAGCAAGAGAGATTGGCCATTGGAATGTGCTGCCCAGAGAGGTGGTGGAGTCACCATCCCTGGAGGTGTTTAGGAAGAGCCTGGCTGAGGCCCTTGGTGCCATGGTTGAGTTGATGAGATGGTGTTGGGTGGACTTGATGATCTCTGAGGGCTTTTGCAACCTTATTGATTCTGTATTCTGTATTATAGAACAACACCTCAACGTTTTCCCAATTTTCTGAACCCAAAATTGGCTTCTGAGTTTTCACATGGTGCACATCCTGCACTATTGTCAGATGTAAAATTCATTTCCATTGGAGCTCCGCTGCTGCTCAGCACCCTCAGGCCAGCAGAAAGGTTCTCTTTCTGAGGGTGGTGAGAAAATGGAACAGTTTGCCCAGGGAGACTGTGGATGCCCCCTCCCTGGAAGGGTTCAGGGCCAGGCTGGATGGGGTCTTGAGCATCCTGGGCTAGTGGAAGGTGTCTCTGCCCATGGTCAGGGGCTTGGAAGTAGATGACGTTTATCGTCCCTTCCAACCCAAACCATTATATGAATCTATGAGTTTTCTCCCTTCTCAGAGGACAAAGTCACTAACCATGCTCTAAAAGCAGTGTCCACAGCAACCTATGCTTCTGTGGGAACCTGGGACTTGTGGGATGAAGAAGCATCTCTGGGCTAAAATCAGTCTGCCTGCAGAAGCCTGCTGAAGGGGCAGGATGGGTGGGAACTGTGGTCCAACTCAACGTGGGATTAAATTTGCCTGAGTAATGCAAATTGTAGAATTCCAGACTGGTTTGGGCTGGGAGAGAATTTAAAGATAGAGTAGAGTAGAGTAGAGTAGGGTAGGGTAGGGTAGGGTAGGGTAGGGTAGGGTAGAGTATTTTAGAGTATTTTAGAGTAGAATAGAATAGAATAGAATAGAATAGAATAGAATAGAATAGAATAGAATAGAATAGAATAGAATAGAATAGAATAGAATAGAATAGAATAGAATAGAATAGAATAGACCAGACCAGGTTCCTCTAGTTCCAACCCCCTGCCATAGGGGCAGGGACACCTTCCACTAGCCCAGGTTGCTTCAGGCCTCATCCAACCTCACCTTGAACATCTCCAGTAATGGAGATATCTACAACCTCCCTGGGCAACCTGTTCCAGTGTTTCTCCACTCTCACTGGAGAGAATCTCTTCCTAATCTCCAGTCTAAATCTCTCCTCTTACAGCTCAAAGCCTTTGCCCCTCATCCTAGCACTCCAAGACCCTGTCTAAAGTCCCTCCCCAGCTCTCCTCTTGCCCCCTTCAGGTACTGGGAGGCTGCTGTAAGGTCTCCTTGGAGCCTTCTCTTGTCCAGGCTGAACAGCCCCAACTCCCTCAGCCTGTCCCCCTAAGGGAAAGTTCTCCAGCCCTCTGATCATCTTTATGGCCTCCTCCAGACCTGCTCCAGTAGATCCACATCCTCCTTGTGCTGGGGGCACCAGAACTGGATGCAGTGCTCCAGGTGGGAGCACCTCTCATGAAAGCCGAGCAGCAGGGCAGAGTCGCCTCTCTCACTCTACGGGTCACACGCCTTTCGATGCAGCCCAGGACACGGCTCACACTGAGTTTTGCATCAACCCCAACCCCCCCGCCCCGCCAAGCCCTTCTTCTTCTCAAGGCTGCTCTGAAGCCACTCCTCTCCCAGGCTGGGGTTTGTGCTTCATGTGTATGCAAGCCTGCACTTATCCATCTGCATCAATCACCATTCGGATTTCCCCGAGATAAATGCGCGCCTGCAGCCCGCATGAAAAATGCTTCGGTGTCACCAAAATATTTCTTACCTGCTCCTAACAATGATTATTTTTCCAGGTGATGATTATGGAGTAGGGGGAGTAAAGAGAAGAGCAGTTTCCAGTGAAATATTCCTCTCCTGTAGTGGAAAAATAAAAAAAATTAAAGAGAGAGAGAAAAAAAAAAGGGGGGGGGGGTGGGGGGGGGGGAGGAACCACTAAACCCAAGAAAAACAAAAGCAAAAGCCAAGCAAACAAAATACACAAGTCAATAACTTTGCAGGTTGGGGGGTTGGGGGGTGGGTGGGGGGTGTTTTATGCATCTCTTCTTATTGTTTTAGCCATTTTATTGTTTTACCCTTCTCATCCTTTTAGCCAGCTTATAATTTTGCCTCATGCATCTTACTCTTCTCAGTTCTACCTCTCTTCGTATTTTTTTCCCCTTCTTACCACACTAGCCAGCTTAGCAGTTCGTCTCTCGCTCCTGCATCTCCTCTTACTCACCTTGTTGTTGCATCCCTCTTACGAGTTCACCCACCTCACAATTTCACCCTCCTCATTATTTTAGCCAGCTTATCATTTTTAGCCAGCTTAGTCTTTTCTGGTTTAGCCTTTCAGCTGTATTTCACCCTTTCCAGCCACCTTACCCTTTTGCCCATCCTATGCACCTTTATTCTTCTTCTTTCATCCATCTGATTATTTGATCCTTGTTATTTCATCCATCTGAGTATTTGATCCTTATTATTTCATCCATGTGATTATTTATCCTTCTTATTTCATCTGAGTATTTATCCTTATTATTTCATCCATCTGATTATTTGATCCTTATTATTTCATCTGATTATTTGATCCTTCTTATTTCATCCATCTGATTATTTCATCCTCATTATTTTATCCATCTGATTATTTTATCCTGCTTTACTATTTTATCCTTCTTTACTATTTTAGCTTTCTTTACTATTTTATCCTTCTTAACATTCTTCACTATTTTATCCTTCTTCACTACTTTAACCTTCTTCAGTATTTTATCCTTCTTCACTATTTTATCCTTCTTCACTATTTTATCCTTCTTCACTATTTTAACCTTCTTCACTATTTCATCCTTCTTCACTCTTCTAACCTTTTTTTATCCTTCTTCACTATTTTATCCTTCTTCACTATTTTAACCTTCTTCACTTTTTAACCTTCTTCACTATTTCATCCTTCTTCACTCTTCTAACCTTCACTGTTTTATCCTTCTTCACTATTTTATCCTTCTTCACTATTTTATCCTTCTTCACTATTTTAACCTTCTTCACTATTTTATCCTTCTTCACTATTTTATCCTTCTTCACTATTTTAACCTTCTTCACTATTTTAACCTTCTTCACTATTTTAACCTTCTTCACTATTTTATCCTTCTTCACTATTTTATCCTTCTTCACTATTTTAACCTTCTTCACTATTTTATCCTTCTTCACTATTTTAACCTTCTTGACTATTTCATCCTTCTTCACTATTTTATCCTTCTTCACTATTTTAACCTTCTTCACTATTTTAACCTTCTTCACTATTTTAACCTTCTTCACTATTTTATCCTTCTTCACTATTTTATCCTTCTTCACTATTTTAACCTTCTTCACTATTTTAACCTTCTTCACTATTTTAACCTTCTTCACTATTTTATCCTTCTTCACTATTTTATCCTTCTTCACTATTTTAACCTTCTTCACTATTTTATCCTTCTTCACTATTTTAACCTTCTTGACTATTTCATCCTTCTTCACTATTTTATCCTTCTTCACTATTTTAACCTTCTTCACTATTTTAACCTTCTTCACTATTTTAACCTTCTTCACTATTTTATCCTTCTTCACTATTTTATCCTTCTTCACTATTTTAACCTTCTTCACTATTTTAACCTTCTTCACTATTTTAACCTTCTTCACTATTTTATCCTTCTTCACTATTTTATCCTTCTTCACTATTTTAACCTTCTTCACTATTTTAACCTTCTTCACTATTTTATCCTTCTTCACTATTTTATCCTTCTTCACTATTTTAACCTTCTTCACTATTTTAACCTTCTTCACTATTTTAACCTTCTTCACTATTTTAACCTTCTTCACTATTTTAACCTTCTTCACTATTTTAACCTTCTTCACTATTTTATCCTTCTTCACTATTTTAACCTTCTTCACTATTTTAACCTTCTTCACTATTTTATCCTTCTTCACTATTTTAACCTTCTTCACTATTTTAACCTTCTTCACTATTTTATCCTTCTTCACTCTTTTATCCTTCTTCACTATTTTATCCTTCTTCACTCTTTTATCCTTCTTCACTCTTTTATCCTTCTTCACTATTTTACCCTTCTTCACTATTTTATCCTTCTTATTTTATCCACCTTATTTTTTTATCCACCTTGTTCTTTTATCCACCTTATTCTTTTAGCCATCTTGTATTTTTTTCCTCTATCTGATGCATTTTCTTGTTGCTATTTTACCCACCCTATTATTTTATCCTTCAAATTATTTTACCCCTCATATTATTTCACCCTTCATATTATTTCACCCTTCATACTATTTCACCCTTCATACTATTTCACCCTTCATATTATTTCACTCTTCATACTCTTTCACCCTTCATACTATTTCACCTTTCATATTATTTTGCCCTTCATATTATTTTACCCTTCATATTATTTTATCCAGCTTATTATTTTTGTCCCTCTTATCATTTCATCCCTCTGATGCCTCTTATTCCTGTTATTCTCTCTTCCTTATTTTACACCTTGGGTGTCTTACCTTGCTTATTTTACCCAGCTTATTATTTTACCCAGCTTATAATTATATCTGCCTTATGCATCTCATTCTTATTACCTCATCCAGATTATTCTCTCCTCCTTGTTTTATCCATCTTGCAATTTTACCCATCTTATGCCTCTTAGTCTTCATATTTTCTCCTCCTTATTTTACATCTTATGTATCTTAATTTTATTTCATCCAGCTTGCTGTTTTTTCCCTCTTCTTATTTTCTCCTTCTTGTTATTTTATCCACCTTATAATTTCTTCTATCTTATAATTTCATCTATCTTATAATTTCATCTATCTTATAATTTCATCTATCTTATGCATCTTATCATTATCTTATCCATCTTATTATTTTATCCTCATTGTTTTACCCACCTTATAATTTTACCTGTCTTAGGCATCTTGCCCTTATTATTTTATCCACCTTGCAATTTTGCCTATCTTATGCATCTTATCCTTATTCTCTTACCCATCTTATTATTGTATCCTCCTTATTTTATCCATCTTATAATTTCATCTATCTTATGCATCTTATCCTTATTCTCTTAGCCATCTGACTGCTTTATCCTTCTTATTTTACCCACTGCACAGTTTTACCCATCTGATGCACCTTACTCTTAGGATTTTATCCATCTGATTGTTTTACCCATCTGACTATTTTACCCATCTGATTATTTTACCCTTCTTATTTTACCCACTGCACAGTTTTACCCATCTGATGCACCTTACTCTTAGGATTTTATCCATCTGATTGTTTTACCCATCTGACTATTTTACCCATCTGATTATTTTACCCTTCTTATTTTACCCACTGCACAGTTTTACCCATCTGATGCACCTTACTCTTAGGATTTTATCCATCTGATTGTTTTACCCATCTGACTATTTTACCCATCTGATTATTTTACCCTTCTTATTTTACCCACTGCACAGTTTTACCCATCTGATGCACCTTACTCTTAGGATTTTATCCATCTGATTGTTTTACCCATCTGACTATTTTATCCATCTGATTATTTTACCCTTCTTATTTTACCCACTGCATGATTTTACCCATCTGATGCATCTGATTGTTTTACCCATCTACTCTAATTTTACCCTTCTTATTTTACCCACTGGATTTTATCCATCTGATGATTTTTTTATCCACTGATGATTTTATCCACCTGATTATTTTATCCATCTGATGCCTCCTGCTCTTAGCATTTTATCCACCTTATGATTTTTTCCCCCCCTCTTATTATTTTATCCACTTGATTATTTTATCCACCTGGTTATTTTATCCACCTGATTATTTTATCCACCTGCTTATTTTATCCATCTGATGATTTTATCCCCCTGATTATTTTATCCATCTGATGCCTCTTGCTCTTAGCATTTTATCCACCTTACGATTTTTTTCCCCCTCTTATTATTTTATCCACCTTACTATTTTATCCACCTGATTCTTTTATCCCCCCGATTCTTTCATCCACTTGATTTTTTTATCCACCTGATTCTTTTATCCACCTGATTCTTTCATCCACCTGATTATTTTTGTCCACCTGACTCTTCCCCCCCCCCCGGCCCCCGATTCTTTTCTCCGTCTTTATTTTGCCCAGCCCATTCTTCCATTTATTTTTGCCCATCTGATTCTTAGCTCCAGCTTATTCTTAACTCTGTTGATTTAAGCATCTTCTCTGATGGTAAAAACACACTGAACACACTGAACACACACACACACACGCACACAGAGAGAAAGAGGAGACGCCGAAGCGCCGGCGCCCGGTGGAGGCTGCCGAGGTGCTGGAGTAATTTATTCCCTTTTATTAACGATGGCTTGATGCATCAAAAAGATAATTTGCCATGTAATTCTGCTCAACCTGAATCTGCAGCATGCCTGTGAGGTTTTTTTTTCCCCTTCCCATTTTTTCCTTCCCCCCCCCCCCCCCCCTTCCTTGCTTAATACCATTAATATATCAAGAGTAAATAAAATTGTTTAGCGGCGGGCACATTAATTATCGCCTTCGTCGAGCGGCGTTTAAAACAGAGGAGTAATTAAAAGGCCCTTTAATAAGAGCTGGTTGTGGGCAAGCAGGGTGGCTGCTGAATGGCTGGAGGTGCCTTACAGCTGCCTTCTCCCTCGAGAGGAGGAATTTATGCCGAACACCCCGCTGATTGTTCAGGAGGTAAAGAACCAATAGCGGCATGTCCAGAGGTTTAATTTAAAGTGTGTTTCTCACTAGGCTGCTCACAACACTTAATTAAACGCTGCTGTTTTGGCAATGACAAATGCTGCAGTGCAAGAGGAACCAGGGTAGCAGTGACTGAGAAGCTCTCCTCATTTCTTTCGCCTGCACTGGCAGCCAGATCCAGGTCAGGAGAGAAGGGAAGAATAAAAAAAAAAAAAAAAAAAAAAAAAAAAAAACAAACAACAAAAAACAGAAAAGTGATTTATTGGAGGTGTTTGAAGGAAGTTGCCACTTTCCAGCCTCCCTGTTCATTTCTCAAGGAGGCTTCGGCACAGAGGATCCTGGAATAGAATAGAACAGAATTAACCAGGTTGGAAAAGACCTCAGAGATCATCAAGTCCAACCCAACACCATCTCATCAACTCAATCATGGCACCAAGCGCCTCATCCAGGCTCTTCCTAAACACCTCCAGGGATGGTGACTCCACCACCTCCCTGGGCAGCACATTCCAATGGCAAATCTCTCTTGCTGAGAAGAACTTCTTCCTCACCTCCAGCCTGAACTTCCCCTGGTGCAGCTTGAGACTGTGTCCTCTTGTTCTGGTGCTGCTTGCCTGGGAGAAGAGACCAACCCCCACCTGGCTACAACCTCCCTTCAGGGAGTTGTAGACAGAGTTCTAGGAACCCTGGAATCATAGAATCCTGTAATCCTACACTGCTAAAATCACAGAATCCTGGAATGCTGGAGTCCTACTATCCTGGAATCATTTTGCTTGGAAAAGACCTCTAAGATTATCAAGTCCAACCATTAACCCAACACCACCATGGCTATTCAACCACAGTATCATAGTATCATAGTATCATAGTATCAGTCAGGGTTGGAAGGGATCACAAGGATCAGTTAGTTCCAACCCCCTGCCATGGGCAGGGACACCCTACACTAGATCAGGCTGGCCAGAGGCTCATTCAGTCTGCTCTTAAACACTTCCAGGGATGGGGCCTCAGCCACCTCCCTGGACAACCCATTCCAGGGCTTCACCACTCTCATGGGGAAGAACTTCCTCCTCACATCCAGCCTGAAGGGGCCACAGGACACCTGGGGCCACCTCCCTGGGAAGCTGGTTCCAATGTTCCATGTGGCCATGGCACTCAGGAGCATGAGTTAATGGCCATGGTGGTTGGACTCCATGATCTTAGAGGGCTTTTCCAACCCAAACAATTCCAACCTGGTTAATTCTATTCTATTCTATTCTATTCTATTCTATTCTATTCTATTCTATTCTATTCTATTCTATTCTATTCTATTCTATTCTATTCTATTCTATTCTATTCCATTCCATTCCATTCCATTCCGTTCCATTCTGTTCTACTCTAATTCTATGATCTATAAGGTCCCTTCTAACCCATTCTATGATTTTAAGCACTGGAGTGAGACAGTGCATAAAGATCATCTCAATGGCCTTAAAGGCCTCTCCCAACCCAAAGGATTCTTTCACTCTGAGAGAGGACTGTCCAGATTGGAGGAGTTAGGAGTGAGGAGCCCCTGGAATGATTCCCTTTCATTCCCAGAGTGTTTCCAGCTGAACTGGAGCTTTTCCAGTGGGCTCCTCCTTGTCATGCAGAGCTGGAGCTGAGCTCAGGTAATGGTTTGCTACAACACTGGCTAGACTGGTGAGGACATGCTGGGTATTGTGGAGATGTTTAGAACAACATCACAGTGGTTTAGAGCTTTTCTGCTTCCTCTTTGAAGGATATTTTTGATTAATTCTAAGCATTTTGTTAATTTAATTGATTTTTTTTTTTCCCTTCCTTTTTAGTAGGGACTTAAATCAAACCTCAGAGGAGTCCCCAAGGGCTGGTGCTTCTTTTTGATCTAGGAGAGCTCTTCCTGTGCTCTCTCTCTCCCATGCTTTTCTTCCCTGACTTCCTTCCCTCTTGCTGCCTCTTTTGCATGTCCAGAACCTCTCCCTTAACCCTCTGCATAGGGAAGAGTTGAAGGGTGGACAGGAAGGGGGGCTCTGCCCCAGCCAGCTCTGGCATCATGAGGTAGGCAGCATTAAGAGGGATCCCCAGAGCTTTCTGTAGTTGTTTGTGTTTCCCCTGTCCCCAGGCAGCCAGCATTCCTGGTGGCAAATATCTCCAGAGGAGCTCATTCCCTGCCCTTTCCCTTCCTCTCCCTGGATGCTGCCACATCCTGGGTTGCACAAATTGCCTTTTACCTACAGCAGAACCTCAGAATTGTTTTGGTTGGAAGAGACCTTCGAGATCAAGTCCAACCACTAACTCATCACTGTGAGGTCACCACTGAACCATGGCCCTCAGCACCACACCTCCACAGCTTTGCTACTCCTCCAGGGATGGGGACTCCACTCTGGCCAGCCTGGGCCAGGCCTTGACAATCTCTTAGGGGAAGAAATTGCTCCTCACCTCCAACCTAAACCTCCCCTGGTGCAGCCTGAGACTTTTTCCTAGTGTCCACCCACTTGTTCCTAGGGAGTAAATAAGGAAGAATTTTTTTTCCTCAGAGGGTGGAGAGGAACCACCCCAGGCTGCCCAGAGAGGTGGTAGATGGAACCATTCCAGGTCAGGCTGGTTGTGTCTTGGAGCAGCCTGCTGTGGCTGCAGATTTCCCTGCTGGCTGCAGGGGGTTTTGGAGAGGATGAACTTGAAAGGTCCCTTCCAGCCAACTCAAACCATTCCAGGAGTCTCCCTCTGAGACACTTGGGGTTCTTTTCCTTCTCTCCTGCTCCTCTTTATTGAGCAATGAATTAGGAAAGAGCTTAGAAGATGATAAACTGAGGGTTGATGGAGTTGTGGCTTATTTCCCTTCTGTGTTTTTGTTGGTGCTGCTGTTGGTTTGGGGGTTGGGGTTTTGTTTGTTTATTGGTTTGAGTTTTGATAGCTTGTTTGTTTGGGGTTTTTGTGTGTGTGTTTTGTGTGTTTTTTTTGGGGGAGAGGTGATTTTATGACTTCACTTTTTAATTATCCAAACTTTAAGAGGGATTTTCTGTGGCTGCTGCTGTGCTCACTGCTAGGGCTAAAGGACCCCACAGAAAGATTTTCACTTTCTAGCAAACCAACCTTTAAAAATCTCAATTTCTTCTTCTTTTACATCAAATTTCTCATAGAACCACAGAATCAGTAAGGTTGGAAAAGACCTCAAAGATCATCAAGTCCAACCTGTCAACCAACACCTCATGACTACTAAACCATGGCACCAAGTGCCACATCCAATCCCCTCTTGAACACCTCCAGGGATGGTGACTCCACCACCCCCTTGGGCAGCACATTCCAAGGGCCAACAACTCTCTCTGTGAAGGACTTTCTCCTCACCTCAGGCTCCTCACCTCAACCCTGAAGATCTCTAAGAACACTGCTGCAACTAATTTGGCTGCCCTGTGTCTCATCTTGGCTGCCCTGTGTCTGATCTTTGGCTGCAGCACATGGCTGCACGCTGCAGTGGCTCCTGTGTCGATGCTTCTGTGTTTCCAGAGATGTGGCTGAGGCCCCATCCCTGCAGACATTCAGCATCAAACCTCATGGGGCCTCAGGAAGCCTGCTCTGTCGTAGAATCATAGAATCAATAAGGTTGGAAAAGACGTCAGAGATCATTAAATCCAACCTATCACCCAACTCCTCATGACTAACTAAACCGTGGCAGCAAGTGCCACATCCAATCCCCTCTTGAACACCTCCAGGGATGGTGACTCCACCACCTCCCTGGGCAGCACATCACAATGGCCAATCTCTCTTTCTATGAAGAACTTCTTCCTCACCTCCAGCCTAAACCTCCCCTGGTGCAGCTTGAGACTGTGTCCTCTTGTTCTGGTGCTGTTTGCCTGGGACAAGAGACCAACCCCCACCTGGCTACAACCTCCCGTCAGGGAGTTGGAGACAGCAATAAGGTCTCCCCTGAGCCTCCTCTTCTCCAGCTAAGCAGCCCCAGCTCCCTCAGCCTCTCCTCCCAGGGCTGTGCTCCAGACCCCTCCCCAGCTTTGTTGCCCTTCTCTGGACACCTTCCAGCAACTCAACATCTTTCCTAAAGTGAGGACTCCAGAACTGGCCACAGGACTCAAGGTGTGGCCCAACCAGTGCTGAGCACAGGGCAGAATGACTCTAGTTGGAGCTGTCCCTGCTGACTGCAAAGGAGTTGCACCAGATGACTTCTGAGGGTCCCTTCCAACCATGCATTCTGTGATTCCATGCTGGGTGCTGACTACCTGGAGTATGTCCTGGGCACAGGCCATGGTCAACCAACCATGTTGGCTGTTTTTTCTGGCCTGGGAAATGATGCCTCCACAGTGGATTTAGCACCCATGCTTCATCTACAGAGATACTTCGCTCCTGAACCTTTTTGTTCTGGACACTTTCCTCCTCTCCTTTCGTTTGCTCTCCTGCCTGGGGCTGGTTACAGTGTCAAGATGTTTGCCAAACATCCTCCAGCACAGCAAGAAATCCACCTTGAGTGGTACCAAATTCCTGTTAGCTGTTCAGGTTGGGAGAGGTGTGTTAGGTAGCCCATCAGATAAAGCCTGATAAAAATCCCTGAGTAAATGCCAGAGGAACCCTCCAGGAATAGAGCCTTTAATCTTTAGAGCGTCTAAAAGGAGCCTGGTGACATGACTTGGCTTATTGCAGAAAGCTAATTTCAGTGACTCTGCTGAGGTTGGGAAGCTCCTCAAGTCCTTTGCCTCCTCGTGGTCTAGGAGGCAGAAATGGCTTCTTGCTTCTGACTTTCTCTCTTTATCTGAATTTCTATTTAATGCTAAGGATGGCAAAGAAAGGAACAATTCTTGGGGATGCTGAAGGCTTGGGGATGCAAGAAGGCTTTGACCTTCTTGAAGTGCTGGCTGTGGCTGTGGTCTCCACTTTCCCAGGGCAAGGGTTGGTTGAGAGCATCCCTGGTACTGCTTGGCTCTGCAGGTGGGCATTTCAAATGCTGAAGAAGAGCTCTTCCTCTTGCTACCCGCTGGAAAGTGAGGGGGTCTGCTGCTTGAGCATCCCTCAAGTTAGGAAGATAGGACATGATCACAGAAACACAGAATCAGCCAGGTTGGAAAAGACCTCAGAGATCATCAAGTCCAACCTCTCATCCAATACCTAACACCTCCTGACAACTAAACCATGGCTCCAAGTGCCACATCCAAGCCTTTTTTCAGCACCTCCAGGGATGGTGACTCCACCACCTCCCTGGGCAGCACATTCCAGTGGCCAATCTCTCTTGCTGGGAAGAACTTTCTCTTCACCTCGAGTCTACACTTCCCCTGGCACAGCTTGAGACTGTGTCCTCTTCTTCTGGTTCTGGTTGCCTGGGAGAGGAGACCAACCTCCACCTGGCTACAACCTCCCTTCAGGGAGTTGGAAACAGCAAGAAGGTCTCCCCTGAGCCTCCTCTTCTCCAGGCTAAGCAACCCCAGCTCCCTCAGCCTCTCCTCACAGGGCTGTGCTCCAGACCCCTCCCCAGCTTTGTTGCCCTTCTCTGGACACCTTCCAGCACCTCAACATCCTTCCTAAACTGAGGGGCCCAGAACTGGACACAGGACTCAAGGTGTGGCCTAACCAGTGCTGAGTACAGGAGCAGAATGACCTCCCTGCTCCTGCTGGCCACACTGTTCCTGCTGCAGGCCAGGATGCCATTGGCCTTCTTGGCCACCTGGGCACACTGATGGCTCATGTTCAGCCTACTATCAACCAGTACCCCCAGGTCCCTCTCTGCCTGGCTGCTCTCCAGCCACTCTGACCCCAGTGGACAGCTCCTGTGTCCAATTCAAGGCTCCCCAGGTAAAGGAGGACAGGGAACTGCTTGAGAAGGCACAGAAAAGGGCTGCAAGGATGGTGAGGGGGCTGCAGCATCTTTCTCTTTGGCAGAAAGGCTGAGGGACTTGGGACTTTTTAGCCTGGAGAAGAGAAGGCTGAGGGGTGATGATATGAGTGTTTGTAAATGCTTGAAGGCTGGGTGTCAGGAAGAAGAGGTTGCACTCTTGTCAGTGGTGCCCAGAGACAGGAGGAGGGACAGTGGGCACCAACTGGAAGCCAGGAGGTTCCTTCCTTAATTTAAAGGTGCTGGAGCAGGCTGCCCAGAGAGGTTGTGGAGTCAATACAGTACAATACAATAAACCAGGCTGGAAGAGACCTTCAAGATCATCACGTCCAACCCATCAAACAACTGGACCATGGCACCAAGCACCCCATCAAGTCTCCTCCTGAACACCTCCAATGACGGTGACCCCACCACCGCCCGGGCAGCCCGTTCCAATGGCCAATCACTCTCTCTGTATAGAACTTCCTCCTAACGTCCAGTCTAAACCTGCTTTGGTGCAGCTTGAGACTGTGTCCTCTTGTTCTGGTGCTGCTTGCCTGGGAGAAGAGACCAACCTCTGCCTGGCTACAACCTGCCTTCAGGGAGTTGTAGACAGCAATAAGGTCTCCCCTGAGCCTCCTCTTCTCCAGGCTAAGCAACCCCAGCTCCCTCAGCCTCTCCTCATAGGGCTTGTGTTCCAAACCCCTCCCCAGCTTTGTTGCCCTTCTCTGGACACCTTCCAGCAAGTCAACATTCTTCCTAAACTGAGGGGCCCAGAACTGGACACAGGACTCAAGGTGTGGCCTAACCAGTGCAGTGTACAGGGGCAGAATGACCTCCCTGCTCCTGCTGGCCACAGTGTCTTTCTCTGAAGAGCTTCCAACCCCACCTGGAGTTGGGGCTATTCAGTTTGGAGAAGAGAAGGCTCCGAGGTGACCTCATTGTGGCCTTCCAGGATCTGAAGGGGGCTACAGGAAGGCTGGGGAGGGACTTCTCAGGATCTCAGGTAGTGATAGGACTAGGGGGAACGGAATGAAGTTGGAGGTGGGGAGATTCAGGCCAAATGTGAGGAAGAAGTTCTTCCCCATGAGAGTGGTGAAGCCATGGAATGGGTTGTCCAGGGAGGTGGTTGAGGCCCCATCCCTGGAGGTGTTTAAGGCCAGGCTGGATGAGGCTCTGGCCAGCCTGATCTAGTGTGGGGTGTCCCTGCCCATGGCAGGGGGTTGGAACTAGCTGATCCTTGTGGTCCCTTCCAACCCTGACTGATTCTATGATTCTATGATTCTATGATTCTATGATTGTGATCCTGAGCAAGCTGCTGTGGGTGCCCCTGGTGTAGCAGTGGGATGGGACCGGATGATCTCCAGAGTCTCCTTCCAACCCCCACCGTACTGGGGGCCCGGGAGTCGTGGTTTGCTTCTCCCTGGGAATACACCACCCTCAGAGAGCAACTGCAGCAGGCAAGGGTGGTGGGTTTGGCCTTCTTTTATCCTCTTCATAGTGACACCTGAATATTTATTCTAAATGCTATTATAAAGAGGGGACAATGAAAACCAGAGAAGACTCAGAAGGGTAACTTTGCTCTTATTAAACAGCTGATGGGACCTGTGTACCTAATTCACCTTAGCCTGGGCCATGATTTTTTTCCACAGTATGTTTCTACCCTAAGTAATAAAACTTGGCAAATACTTTATTATTGCTCTTTCTTAAAATAACTTTTCATCTGTGGGGGATATGCAGAAAACCTGCTCTGTGGTGTGAATCCTCCTGGTCTTGCTCTCTGGTTGCCTGGACTCACATTTTCATACAGTCATAGAATCGCCTGGGTTGGAAAAGACCTGGAGTCCAACCATCAGCCCAACACCACCACGGCCATCAAACTGTGGCCCCAGGTGCCATGCCCACAGGTTTCTTGAGCACCTCCAGGGGTGGAGACTCCACCACCTCCCTGGGCAACTTATTCTGGGGTCACCTTCAAAGGGGGTGGGGGGATCAGAAATTTTCAGATTTGGGGTAAACCAGACTTTTTGTCTTGCCTGGGTAATGCTTCCATCTGATCCTCCCACAAACTGAGGGAGTTGGGGCTGTTCAGTCTAGAGAAGAGAAGGCTCCAAGGAGTCCTTATTGTGGCCTTCCAGGATCTGAAGGGGACTCCAAGAAAGCTGGGGAGGGTCTTTTGAGGGTGTCAGGGAGTGATAGGACTGGGGGAAATGGAAGAAAACTAGAACTGGGGAGATTGAGATTGGATGTGAAGAAGAAGTTGTTCCCCATGAGGGTGGTGAGAGACTGGCACAGGTTGCCCAGGAAAGTGGTGGAAGCCTCATCCCTGGAGGCTTTGAAGGTCTCTGTGAGCAACCTGCTGTAGTGTGAGGTGTCCCTGGCCATGGCAGGGGGTTGGAACTGGCTGATCCTTGAGGTCCCTTCCAACCCTAACAATTCTATGACTCTAATTGATCCCTGCCTGCAAGCTTACACACATGAGCAGTCCTGTCCATGGTTTTCTGGGGCTGCTGCTTTCAGAGCAAGGATTTTGGGAGAAGGAAGGAGGACCATGGTGCCATTTTGTGTGGAACTTCTTTGGTGTGAGGGTGCTGGAGTCCTGGAGCAGGCTTCCCAGAGATGCTGTGGAGTCTCTTCCTCTGGAGAACATCCAAATCCACTTGGGAATAGAACAAAACTCTTGAACACAAGCCTCATGAGGAATGGCTGAGGGAACTCAGGTCATTTAGCTTTCAGAAGAGGAAGCTGAAAGGAGATCTCATTGCCCTCTAGCAACTCCCTGAGAGGAGGCTGGAGCCAGGTGGGGCTTGGTCTCTTCTCACATGCAACAAGTGAGAGGACAAGAGGAAATGGCTTCAAGTTGAGCCAGGGAAGGTTCAGGTTGGATATTAGGGAAAATTTCTTCCCAGAAGGGGTTCTCAGGCAGTGGAAGAGGCTGCCCAAGGAGGTGGTGGAGTCACCATCCCTGGAGGTGTTTGAAAGATGTGTGGATGTGGTGCTGAGGGACAGGGTTTAGTGGCAGTGGCTTGGCAGTAGCGGTGGCATTGTGAGATCTAGGTGAGTGGTTAGACTCGATGATCTCCTCTAACCTCAGCAGTTGTTCTATGATCCTATCCTGGGCAAGCTGCTGTGGCTGCCCCTGCTTTAGCAGAGGGATTGGGCTGATGACCTCCAGAGGTCCCTTCCAACTCCACCCCAATGGGACTCTGGGTTTGGTGCCGACTCTGCACAGGTCCTTTGCCTGGGAACTAGACACAGTAGCATTGTGTCCTCCCATTCAGACCTTCTGCCAGTGCTCTGCTGTGAAATTAATTTCAAGGCAAGCTTGAAGAACCTGTCATTAGCACACAGCACTCACACATCCTTTTACTCCCATCCAGCCAATTTTAATCACAGCTGAGAGAGCAGAGTAGCACTATTAGGCAGAGTGGGGGACACTTGAGTGTAGGAACCTCCCAGTTCAAGCTGCAAATAAATCACTGGGGAGGGAAGCAGGGAGAGACCAGAAAGGGCATGTGCTCTCCAGCATCCTCCTAGGCTTGGTCCTTCTCTCCTGTCCCTGGAAAAGCAGCTTTGGTGCCTCATCTGCTGGATTGGTTTCATTGTTAATTGTCATTCAGTACTTTCACATCAGCCTGAGATAAGCTAGCAGTGTATTAGAATCATAGATTCACAGAATCAACCAGGTTGGAAAAGACCTCAGAGATCATCAGGTACAACCAATTCCAAACCAAAGACCTGTTGACAATTAAACCATGGCTCCAAGTGCCACATCCAAGCCTTTTTTGAACACCTCCAGGGATGGTGACTCCACCACCTCCCTGGGCAGCACATTCCAATGGCCAATCTCTCTTGCTGGGAAGAACTTCTTCCTAACATCCAGCCTAAACCTCCCCTGGCACAGCTTGAGACTGTGTCCTCTTGTTCTGGTGCTGCTTGCCTGGGAGAAGAGACCACCCCCTACCTGGTTACAACCTCCCTTCAGGGAGTTGGAGAGAGCAAGAAGGTCTTCCCTGAGCCTCCTCTTCTCCAGGCTAAGCAACCCCAGCTCCCTCAGCCCCTCCTCACAGGGCTGTGCTCCAGACCCCTCCCCAGCTTTGTTGCCCTTCTCTGGACACGTTCAAGTGTTTCAATGTCCTTCCTAAACTGAGGGGCCCAGAACTGGACACAGGACTCAAGGTGTGGCCTAACCAGTGCAGGGCAGAATGACTTCCCTGCTCCTGCTGGCCACACTGTTCCTGATGCAGGCCAGGATGCCATTGGCCTTCTTGGCCACCTGGGCACACTGCTGGCTCATGTTCAGCTGCTGTCAACCAGCACCCCCAGGTCTCTTTCTGCCTGGCTGCTCTTCAGCCACTCTGACCCCAGCCTGTAGCTCTGCATGGGGTTGTTGTGGCCAAAGTGCAGCACCTGGCACTTGGACTTGTTGAATGCCATCCTGTTGGACTCTGCCCATCTGTCCAGCCTGTCAAGGTCCCTCTGCAGAGCCCTTCTGCCCTCTAACAGATCAACTCCTGTCCCCAGCTTGGTGTCATCTGCAAACTTACTGATGATGGACTCAAGCCCCTCCTCCAGATCATCAGTGAAGATATTGAACAAGATGGGGCCCAGCACTGATCCCTGGGGGACACCAGGGCTATTGTTGTCCACTCTGTGGCAAGCAAAAGAAATTCATTCCTGGGGAAGGGGCCAAGGAGAAAAGGTTGGGGTGAGGCCACTTGGAAGGGTGAGGCCACTTGGAAAGGTGAGACTGACAAACGCAGGTGCTGAGTGAAGTGGAAAAGAGGATGGAGAGCAAGTTACCAGGTCAAGAAAGGAGGCAGCAACAAAGAATTGCAGTCTGGGGCAAAAGAGGTTGAGTACTGGAAGAGAGGATCCAGGGTTGAAGGTAAGATGCATGGCAAGAACACAAATCTTGTGAGGAGCAACTGAGAGAAATGGGAGAAAAGGAGGCTGAGGGGAGATCATCTGAAAGGAGCTGAGGGGAGGTCTCCTGAAAGGAGCTTGGAGCCAGGCAGGGACTGGTGATAGGAAAAGAGGAAATGGCCTCACTTTGCACCGCGGAGGGGTTTAGGCTGGACATGAGGAGCAGTTTCTTCCCCAAAAGGGCTGTCAAGGTCTGGCTCGGGCTGCCCAGAGTGGAGTGGAGGGAGTTCGAAGCTGGGGAGAGTCGGTGCTGAGAGCCATGGTTTAGTGGTGACCTGGCAGTGCTGGGTTAATGGTTGGTCTTGATGGCCTTAAAGGTCTCTTCCAACCCAAACAATTCCACGATTGTGTGCCCAAGCCCCGTCCCACCTGAGCCTTTCAGGGGCACAAACCCGCCCTGCAGAGCTGCCTGCTCTAATTTCACACCTCTTGGACACTGACAATGGCCCAGCCGCATTAAGACAATGCTCATCTTGGGTTAATTAGTTTCTTTGCAGGGCTAATTAGCTGTGGATGAGCACTGTGTTAACAGCAGCATTGCCTCTACAAGGGGAGGCTGTTTGCCTGGGAGGAGGTCAGCTCTAATATCCTTCTCTACTCCAGATTCAATCGAAGTTCAGGCCTGGGTTCATTCTGAGGCTGAGAAGAAAATGCAGGCCAGTTCTTCTTTTATGTCAATTGGTTCTTATCTCCTTAATCTGAAACTTCAATGTTTGCCCAGCAGAAGCAGTTAGTGGTTATGAAAAGGCTTCTGCTTCTCTGGGAGATGATGGGGAATTTGACTTTCAATTTTGGTGGCAGTAGAAGAAAGCTGTGTAGCACTAATCTCCTATCAAGACATAATCTAGGTACTGAGTGGGTGGTTTGGGCAAAGCCTGATAAACAGTTGATGGACAGAAGGAGCTCAAGCGTCCTTATGAAGCTCTGCACCACAGCAGGGGTTCTGTGATGTCCTTCTTCCCAGCCTTCCTCCTGGAACCCCTCCCCTGTGAGGTGGGGGTGAAGTGAAATGATGTTTTGCTTAATTACTTTTTATTCTACTGTGGTTGGGAAATGCAAATGCCAGGAGGAGCTGCTACCTCAAGGTGAAATGTGGCTGTGCATCAAGAAGTGTTCCAAGGTCCCCAAGAACCTGTGCAGGATCTTACTGGGGCTCAGAAACCCTCAAGGAATGGAATGGAATGGAATGGAATGGAATGGAATGGAATGGAATGGAATAGAATAGAATAGAATAGAATAGAATAGAATAGAATAGAATAGAATAGAATAGAATAGAATAGAATAGAATAGAATAGAAGTGAACTGAATTGAATTGACCAGGTTGGAAAAGACCTCAGATATCACCAGGTCCAACCTATCACCCAACACCATCTCATCAACTAAACCATGGCACCAAGTGCCTCATCCAGGCTCTTCTTGAACATCTAAGGCAACAGGGCTGGGGAGAGGCCTTGAGCACAAACCCTATGAGGAGAGGCTGAGGGAGCTGGGGTTGTTTGGCCTGGAGAAGAGGAGGCTCAGGGGAGACCTCATTGCTCTCTACAACTACCTGAAAGGTGGTTGTAGCCAGGAAGGGGTTGGTCTCTTCTCTCTAGCAATCAGCACCAGGACAAGGGGACACAGTCTCAAGCTGTGCCAGGGGAGGTTTAGGCTGGAGGTTAGGAGAAAGTTCTTCACTGAGAGAGTCATTCGCCATTGGAATGTGTTGCCCAGGGAGGTGGTGGAGTCACCATCCCTGGAGGGGTTCAAGAGGGGACTGGATGTGGCACTTGGTGCCATGGTCTAGTCATGAGGTCTGTGGTGACAGGTTGGACTTGATGATCTTTGAGGTCTCTTCCAATCTTGATACTGTGATACTGTGATACCTCCAGGGATGGAGACTCCACCACCTCCCTGGGCAGCCTGGTCCAGCACCTGACCACTCCTGCAGCAAAGTGGTTTCACCTTTTCAGAACAGAAAAATTACCTTTTAAAAGGTCATTTTAACTGTTTCAGAGTTAAATTGCCTCAGTGTCAATGGTTTAAGGGATAACCTCCCAGTCCTGTGCCTGGGGAGGTGTAACCCCCTGCACCAGTACAGGGAGCCAGCACCAGAACAAGAGGACACAGTCTCAAGCTGCACCAAAGCAGGTTTAGACTGGACGTTAGGAGGAAGTTCTATACAGAGAGAGTGATTGCCCATTGGAATGGGGTACCCAGGGAGGTGGTGGAGTCACCATCATTGGAGGTGTTCAGGAGGAGACTTGATTGATGGGGTGCTAGGTGACATGATCTAGTTGTTTGATGGGTTGGACACGATGATCTTGAAGGTCTCTTCCAACCTGGTTTATTGTATTGTTTTGTATTGTATTGTGAGAGGGTAACTTGCTGGAGAGCAGCTCTGGTGGACAAGCTCCCTGTGAGCAAACAATGTGTCAATGTGGCCAAGAAGGCCAACGGTCTTCTGGGGTGCATGTAGAAGAGTGTGACCAGCAGGTCAAGGGGAGCTCTCCTTCCCTATTTATATTTCCCTAGAGAGGCCACAGCTGGACTGTTTGGTCCAGTTCTGGGCTCCCAGTTCAAGAGAGACAGGGAACTACTGGAGAGGTTCCAGTGGAGGCCCCAAAGATGCTGAGTGGCCTGGAGCATCTCTGTGAGGAGGAACGGCTGAGAGCCCTGGGGCTGTGGAGCCTGGAGAAGAGCAGCCCCAGAGGGGATCTGAGCAATGCTCAGCAAGAGCTAAGGGACCTGTGGGGGGCAAGAGACTGGGGCCAGGCTCTTGTCAGTGGTGCCCTGGGACAGGACAAGGGGCAAGGGGCACAAACTGGAAGCCATCTGAAGATGAGGAGAAACCTGTTTGGTGTGAGGGTGCTGGAGGCCTGGAGCAGGCTGCCCAGAGAGGTTGTGGAGTCTCCTTCTCTGGAGAGCTTCCAACCTCAGCTGGAGATTGTGATCCTGGGCAAGCTGCTGCGGGTGCCCCCGGTGCAACAGTGGGGTTGGACTGGATGATGCCCAGAGGTCACCCACTGCCATTGTGTGATTTCAGTGGACATTGTGTGATCCTGGGCAACCTTCTGCAGGTGACCCTGAAGGGTTCGAAGCCGTGCCCACAGCGCCGTGGCGCCAGCTCAGAAATGAACTACCAGCGCGATTCAGAGCGACCATCCCTTATGCTATGTTGTGTCACACGCATAACAGGGCTGGAGTCTGCCTCCTCAGCTGCTGCCATCTTCAAAACAGAAGTAAATATGGAAATATTTCCATTTCCCAAACCTAAAACCATTTGATCCCCAGCAATATAACACTGCTTGGAGAAATGCTGAATGCTAATGAGCCCTGGCTTGCCGAATGCACCACTTTGGAAGGTGCTGCCAGCCTTCTCCCAGCAGTTAATAAAGTAGTCACAAATGATTCTGCCCACTTTTGTCCCAAAGAGGATCATATTTAATGCTCCATTTAATTTGCTCAAATGTCAGGGAACATCAAAAGGGGAAATTTATTGTATTAGTCACTGAAAGAGATATAGTAGGGGGCATCATGCTATCTAAAGATGATTAATAAAAATAGCTATTGATTTTGTAAAGTCAATAAATCCAGCTGTTCAAAGGATAGTATTAGTCAGTTGAAGGGACTAGTTGAGCTTGTTTGCCTCTCAGCAGATGGATCTGAAGCCTTTGCTGCTCTCCCAACCAGGGAGGGAGAAATCACAGAATCACAGGATTGTTTCACTTGGAGGAGATCTCCAACCATCAGCCCAACACCACCGTGGCCACTGCACCATGGGCCACAGTGCCGTGGCCACAGGTTTCTTGAGCACCTCCAGGGATGGTGACTCCACCACCTCCCAGGGCAGCCTGTTCCAATGCCTGACCACTCCTGCAGCAAAAAAATTGCACCTCATTTCCAACCTAAACCTCCCCTGGCTCAGTTTCAGGCCATATCCTCTCGTCCTATCACCCGATACGAGGAAGAAGAGTTCAACCTCCATCTGGCTCCAACTTCTTTTCAGGGATCTGTAGAGAGCAGTGAGGTCTCCCCTCAGCCTCCTTTTCTCCAGACTAAACAACCCCAGTTCCCTCAGCTCCTCCTCATGAGACTTGTTCCCTAGACACTTCCACAGCCTCAAGTTGCCCCAGTGGAGCACTGTTGGACATGAAGAAAAATTTCTTCCCCTTGAGTGTTGTCGAGCTCTTGCCCAGACTGCCCAGGGGCAGTGGTGAAGTCCTCATCCCTGAAGGGGTTTCAAAGCTGTGGAGAATCAGTGCTGAGGGCCATGGTTTGGTGGTGACCTGGTAGTGCTGGGTCTGTGGTTGGACTCTTACCATGGAGATCCTTTCCAACCTTAATGATTCTATGACTCTAAAGTGTCTTTAATGATGCTTCACTTAATTTCAGTTATTTTTTCTGCAGTGCTTAGCACAGAGACTGCTTCTTAGCCTTTCCTTCTGCCTGCCCTCTTCACTCTAACTCATTTCTGGACCAGTTCTTGCTGGTGTTAGAGAGAAAACAACATCTCCCTCCTCCACACAGCAGACCTTGGGCAAGATAATTTCACCAGTAAGGGTTTTGTGAATTGCAGCTTCTCCTTCTCTGAATAGCTTTCAGAGAAATGAGAGACTTGATCTGCTAGAGGGTACAAAGGGTCCTCAGAGGGATCTGGCCAGGCTGGATCCATGGGCCAAGGTCAATGGGATGAAGTTCAACAGGGCCAACTGCACTTAAGTCACAACAGCCCCATGCAGGCTCCAGGCATGGGGCAGAGAGGCTGGAAACTGGCTGGTGCAAAAGAACTTGGGGATGCTGGTTGACAGCACCTGAACATGAGCCAGCAGTGTGCCTGGGTGGCCAAGAAGGCCACCAGCATCCTGGCTTGGATCAGGAATAGTGTGGCCAGCAGGAGTAAGGCAGTGGCTGTTGCCCTGTACTGGGCACTGGTGAGGCCACACCTTGAATCCTGGGTTTGGTTTTGGGCCCCTTACTTCAAGAAGGACATTGAGGGGCTGGAATGGATCCAAAGAAGGGCAACAAAGCTGGGGAAGGGTCTGGAGAACAGGGCTGGTAAGGAACAGCTGAGGGAACTGGGGGTGTTTAGTGTGGAGAAGAGGAAGCTGAGGGGAGACTTCATTGCTCTCTACAGCTCCCTGCAAGGAGGTTGGAGCCAAGGAACATGTGAGAGGACAAGAAATGGCCTCAAGTTGCACCGGAGGAGGTTTAGGTTGGAGATGAGGAACAATTTCTTTGCTGCAGGAGTGGTCAGGCCCTGGACCAGGCTGCCCAGGGAGGTGGTGGAGTCCCCACCCCTGGAGGTGCTCAGGAGACCCGTGGCCTTGGCACTTTGGGCCATGGTTTAATGACCTTGGTGGGGTTGTGTGGAAGGTTGGACTTGCTGCCCTTTCCAGCCCAAACAATCCTCTGCTTCTGCGCATTGCAAGCCCAGCGCCCTGCCTGCGTTCCCGGCTTCTACCCTGCGCTCCCCTCCTGGTGGTGCAAACCTTGAACCCTGCTTAATACTTCAGAAGCAGCTTAAAATAAGTCAGCGTTTGGCATCAGAAAGGGCCTGATTTCCACACTTCCTCTTCTGTTGATTTTCTCAGCCAGGCCAGACGTCAGCATGCTGATTTTTTTTTTTTCTGATTTTTTTTTTCCTTGGGTTGATGATGGGGGGGGAAAAAAAATAAAAAATAAGGATGCTAAGTTTAGTTGGGGAAAAAAAAAAAAAAGTCTTCCTTCAGCTCTCCAATTTCCACAGTTCCTTCTCCTAAACTCTCGACCAGCTGAGTTGCACTTGCAAGAATCTTCACTGGAGATTTGCAGATGGAATGGAATGGAATGGAATGGAATGGAATGGAATGGAATGGAATGGAATGGAATAATGAATAGAATAGAATAGAATAGAATAATAGAATAGAATAGAATAGAATAGAAGAATAGAATAGAATGGGAGGATGGGATAGGGGATGGATGATAGGATGGGATACGATAGAAAAGGAATAGAATAGAATAGAATAGAATAGAATAGAATAGAATAGAATAGAATAGAATAGGATGGGATAGGATGGGATAGGATGGGATACGATAGAAAAGGATAGAATAGAATAGAATAGAATAGAATAGAATAGAATAGAATAGAATAGAATAGAATAGAATAGAATAGAATGGAATAGAATAGAATAGGATAGGATGGGATAGGATGGGATAGGATAGGATGGGATAGGATGGGATAGGATGGGATAGGATAGAATAGAATAGAATAGAATAGAATAGAATAGAATAGAATAGAATAGAATAGAATAGAATAGAATAGAATAGAATAGAATAGAATAGAATAGGATGGAATGGAACAGAATAGGATAGGATTGGATTGGACTGCATTGGATTGAATTGAATTGAATTGAATTGAATTGAATTGAACTTGAATTGAATTGAATTGAATTGAATTGAATTGAAGTGAAGTGAATTGACCAGGTTGGAAGAGACCTTTGAGATCATCAAGTCCAACCTATCACCCAACACCATCTCATCAACTAAACCATGGCACCAAGCGCCTCAGCCAGGCTCTTCCTAAACACCTCCAGGGATGGTGACTCCACCACCTCCCTGGGCAGCACATTCCAATGGCCAATCTCTCTTGCTGGGAAGAACTTGGGAAGACTTCTTCCTAACCTCCAGCCTAAACCTTCCCTGGCGCAGCTTGAGACTGTGTCCTCTTGTTCTGGTGCAGGGTGCCTGGGGGAAGAGACCAACCCCCACCTGGCTACAACCTCCCTTCAGGGAGTTGTAGACAGCAATGAGGTCTCCCCTGAGCCTTCTCTTCTCCAGGCTAAGCAACCCCAGCTCCCTCAGCCTCTCCTCCCAGGGCTGTGCTCCAGACCCCTCCCCAGCTTTGTTGCCCTTCTCTGGACACCTTCCAGCACCTCAACATCTTTCCTGCACTGAGGGGCCCAGAACTGGCCACAGGACTCAAGGTGTGGCCTAACCAGTGCTGTGCACAGGGCAGAATGACTTCCCTGCTCCTGCTGGCCACACTGTTCCTGATCGAGGCCAGGATGCCATTGGCCTTCTTGGCCACCTGAAGATCAGGCAGAGGCTGCCACCATCAGCTGATGATGAGCATAGAGGTACCTGCATGGAGTCATTTTAGAGGGAGGAAGCCTCTAATTTAATTACTAAAATCACTAGGGAGATGCAGAGTGAATGATAGAGTGGAGCAGGTCAAAGTGGCTTTGGATGAGGCTGCTGCTGAATTTCTGAGCTTCTACAAGATGCTGTGATCACAGTGTTAATTAACAATAGGGAAGGTTGGATGATCTTGGAATCACACACCTGGGGGTTGGAAGGGACCTCTGGAGATCACCCAGTCCAACCCCTCTGCTACACCAGGGACATCCACAGCAGCTTGCCCAGCATCTCAATGGCCTGGTAGAGTTGGAAGCTCTCCAAGCAAGGAGACTCCACAGCCTCTCTGGGCAGCCTGCTCCAGGGCTCCAGCACCCTCACACCAAACAAGTTTCTCCTCAGTTTGAGAGAACATCTCCTGTCTTCCAGTTGGTGTCCATTGCCCCTTCTCCTGTCACTGGACACCACTGAAAAGAGCCTGGCCCTTTCTTGACACCCACCCTTCAGATACTGATAAACATCAAGAAGACCTCCTCTCAGTCTTCTCTTCTCCAGACTAACCAGCCCCAGGTCTCTCAGCCTTTTCACAGCAGACAGATGTTCCAGTCCCCTCATCATCCTCATAGGCTTAATTGGACACTCTCTTGTCTTTCCCTGTCCCTCTTAGAATCATAGAATCAGTCAGGGTTGGAAGGGACCACAAGGATCAGCTAGTTCCAACCTCCCTTCCACGGGCAGGGACACCCCACACTACATCAGGCTGGCCAGAGCCTCATCCAGCCTGGGCTTAAACACTTCCAGGGACGGGGCCTCAACCACCTCCCTGGATAACCCATTCCAGGGCTTCACCACTCTCATGGGGAAGAACTTCTTCCTCACCTCCAGCCTGAATCTCCCCACCTGCAGCTTCATTCCATTCCCCCTAGTCCTATCACTACCTGAGATCCTGAGAAGTCCCTCCCCAGCCTTCCTGTAGGCCCCTTCAGATACTGGAAGGCCACAATGAGGTCACCTGGGAGCCTTCTCTTCTCCAGACTGAACAGCCCCAACTCCTTCAGTCTGTCCTCACAGGAGAGGTGCTCCAGCCCTCTGCTCATCCTCGTGGCCCTTCTCTGGACACCTTCCAGCCCCTCCAGATCCCTCTTGTCATAGGGGCTCCAGAACTGGAGGCAGTACTCCAGCTGGGGTCTCACCAGAGCTGAGTAGAGGGGGAGAATCCCCTCCCTTGCCCTGCTGGCCACACTTCTCCTGATGCAGCCCAGGCTCTGATTGGCTTTCTGGGCTGCAAGTGCACATTGAGAGCTCCTGTTGAGCTTCTCCTCCCCCAGCACCCCCAAGTCTCTCTCCTCAGGGCTGCTCTCCAGCCTGAACTGGGGAGACCAGAACTGGACACAATACTGCAGATGTGGTTGTGCCAAGGCAGAGTACAGTTGGAGGAGAACCTCCCTTGACCTGCTGGCCATACTTTTCTTCATGCACTCCAGGAGACCCTTGGTCTTCTTGGCCACAAGGGCAGATTGCTGTCCTATGTCCACCAGAACTCCAAGGTGCTTCTCCTCCCTTCCTGTCACACAGGGCTGATTGAAGGGCTGGATCCACCCTTGCACTGAATTTTCTGGTTGCCCTGGTAGGACACAAAGCCACTCTCCTTTGAAAACCTTCAAGACCCATCTGGATGTGTTCCTATGTGACCAGCCCTAGGTGATCCTGCTTTGGCAGGGGGACTAGCCTCTATCTCCAGAGGTCCCTTCCAACCCCTGCCATTCTCTGGTATACCCCCAACCCCTTGAGTTGGACCTCATGTGATGTGAAGCCTTCTGTGCCCACGCCAGTCGTGTCCCTTTATCCTGGGCATTCACCTGCTGGATGAAACCTCCTTGAAAGCCCTTTTGAACCTCAGTCTCCTGCATTTCCCTTATCTCCCCTGGCAGTAAGAGCTTCAAAGGACACTGAGGATTAGTTAAGCATGACGCAGCCCGCTGAGAGCCATGCTGCTGGCCTTAAATCACATCCTCCTCTTCCTCACCCTGCATCCCTCAGGAGGCTTTCTCATAGCTTCCCTTCCACCAGTGTGAAGCTCTCTGGTTTGTGGTTGCCAGGTTGTCCTTTTCTCTTTCAGAAAAGAAACCCAACTGAGCTGTGTTTGACAGGTTCAGAGCCTCTGTCATCTCAGCCCAAAGTTTATGAGCTCTTTAAACCATCCATTAAAGATTCACAAGTTGCCCTGCTCGTTATTTGACATCATAATTTTAAGCACATCCATTCTCCTACCATTTTAGGTGGGGTTTTGATGCTTTTCTACTTCTTGGAAGTGTGCTTGAGGGAGGATAAGAAGGAAAAAAAGAAAAGCCTCAGAGTGGTAGCTGGTTTCTTGCTGCCAGTGAACCACAGCTGGCTGGGAGGAGAAGGGTGGGTGGGCAATGTTGAAATGGGAAGGTTGAGATCCTCCACAAGCCCAAGGAGCCTTTGTATTGCCAGAAGGAATGAAGAACACATTTTGGGTGAGCTCCTCACCCCAGGCAGTCTCACATCTTCCCTTTAGAGCATCCCCTAAGGTCAGCTGTTGGGGTGAAGACTGAGCTGAATCCCAGGATGGTGGGGTTGGAAGGGACCTCTGGAGACCATCCAGTATAAGCCCCCTACTAAATAAAGCAGGAGCACCCCCTGCAGCTTCCCCAGCAGCACAGGAGACAGCTGGCTTTGGAAGCTCTCCAGAGAAGGAGACTCCACAACCTCTCTGGGCAGCCTGCGCCAGGCCTCCAGCACCCCCACACCGAAAAACTTTCTCCTCATCTTCAGGTGGAACCTCCTGGGTTCCAGTTTGCGCCCATTGCCCCTTGTCCTGTCTCTGGGCACCACTGGCAAAAGTCTGGCCTCATCCTGCTGCCCCCCACAGGTCCTTTATCTCTCGCTGAGCATTGCTCAGATCCCCTCTGGGGCTGCTCTTCTCCAGGCTCCACAGCCCCAGGGCTCTCAGCCTTTCCTCCTCACAGAGATGCTCCAGGCCCTTCATCATTGTTCAAGCCAGGAGGAGGAGAGTTGAAAGAGAGGGGGCAGGGCAGGGGGTCCTCTCCACCAAGGGAAGGCCGGTGGCAGGGTGGAAATGTTGGTCCATTAATGCAAGAGAGCAAGATAATGTCTCCTGCATGGGTATTAGTCTCGGTGGGTGCTGAAGCATGGCAGCTTCTGAAGCAGGCACCCAAGGAGACCTAATCTGGTGGTGAATGGAGACATTAGTGAACATGCTTCTGTGGCAAAGTGGCCTTATCTCAGACCTTGCATATGCACCGTGGGCTTCTGCACTGCCCGTGATAAGTGCTGCTCCTTGTCTCATCCGATGGCCGAGTAAATAGTCACATAAAACCCAGATAATTTCCTGGCTTGTAAGTTAAAGCCCCAGGCAGTCTTAGCACTTCTTTTGTCATGTCCCTTCCACTTCCAGGGCAATTCCCTGGCAAATTGCTCTACATTTTTGCACCCTGACCTAGCAGAAGTGGAAAGCTGCAAAGAAAGAAAAAAAAAACCCACAAAAACCAACAAAACAAACCAACAAACTTGTCACCCCTTCATCTTTTCCTTTTGCTTTCCTTTTTTTTTTCCTTTTCTTTTATCTTTCCCCCTCTCCTTTTTCCTCTTCTTTTTCCCCCTCTTTATCATTTCTGTCTTTTTTTCTCCCTCTTTCTCTTTTTTCTCTTTTTTCACCTTCCTCTCCTTTTTCTTTTTGTCACCCTCCTCTCCTTTTTCTCTTTTTCTTTACCCTCCTCTCATTTTTCTTTTTCTTTACCCTCCTCTCAATTTTCTCTTTTTTCTTTACCCTCCTCTCCGTTTCTCTCTTTTTTATCCTCCTCTCCTTTTTCTCTCTTTCTTTACCTTCCTCTCCTTTTCCTTTTTTTAACCCTCCTCTCCTTTTTCTATTTCTTTATCCTCCTGTCCTTTTTCTCTTTTTTGACCCTTCTCTCATTTTCCTTTTTTTTTCCTTTGAGCCTCCTTTCCTTTTTCTCTCTTTACCCTTCTTTCCTTTATCTCTTTTTTTACCCCCTCTCCTTTTTCTTTTTCTTTCTCCATTTCTCTCTTTTTAACCCTCTTCTCCTTTTTCTCTCTTTACTCTTCTTTCCTTTATCTCTTTTTTACCCCCTCTCCTTTTTCTTTTTCTTCCTCCATTTCTCTCTTTTTAACCCTCTTCTCCTTTTTCTCTCTTTACCCTTCTTTCCTTTATCTCTTTTTTTAACCCTCTCCTTTTTCTTTTTCTTTCTCCATTTCTCTCTTTTTAACCCTCCTCTCCTTTTTCTCTTTTTTTTTTTACCCTTCTCTCTTTTCCTTTTTTTTTTTTACCCTCCTCTCCTTTTTATCTTTTTCTTTACCCTCCTCTCCTTTTTCTCTTTTTCTTTACCCTTCACTCATTTTTCTCTTTTTTTACCCTTCTCTCCCTTTTCTCTCATTTTTTTACCCTTCTCTCTTTTTTCTCTCCTTTTCCCCTCCTTTCCTTTTTTCTCTCTTCTTTTACCTCCTCCTTTTTCTCTTTTTTCACCCTCTTCTTCTCCTCTTATATTTTACTCTCCTCTCCTCCTCCCTTATTTCTCTTTTTTTCTCTTTTTTTTTTTTCTTACCCACTTCTCTTTTTTCTCTGTCCCCCCACCCCCCCCCCACTTTCTCCTTTGTGACCAGAACCATTTTTCTTCCTTCCCCGTCTCTTTCAGAGAGCCGAATGTCTTTATAGCTGCACCCACAGCGCATCACTTCACCGGGGGCTGGGCTGTGTCAGCCCAGATCCAAAAAAGCAACCCCAGCATTCAACTAACTTTCCAAGCGAGGGCATTAATTAACTGAGCAGCACAGGAGACCCCCCCTCACTTCATCCCAGCCTCCAGCCTGCTACCCATATTTATCTTGAAGCAACCCCCAGAGCACAAAAAGAAAGAACCCGCGAAGGGAGACGGGTTACCTTTCGCCACCGTATTTATCATGTAAATAGCTCAGCAAAGGATCCTGCCAGTTACACCTTGAAAAGCAACCCCTTAAAAAAACCTAAAAAAAAAAAAAAATTTAAAACCCCCTAATAAAATAATAATAATAATAATAACTAAAAAAAAAACCCAAGAAAAAACCCTGCCTGCACTTCACTGTTTTGTAAATGCCAGCGCCAGGCAGCATCCGCCGGAGTTAACGGCGCGGCACTTTTTGTGTTCAGCAGCATGAATCATTAATCATGAGGCAGGCCATATTCTTCTACTGCTGCTGCTTTCATTACTTGGCCTAATTAAACAGTTCTCTGAACTGGAATCTCAGATTCCTCTGTTACAGATTATCATTAATTATGGTGAAAGTGCTCGGAGATGTTGGACTCAATTATATTCTGCTCAACTCTGGCACCGCGTGATTCATTGCGCAGCCGGCTCGCTGCAGAGGAGCCTCTCTCGGCTTATCTTCCACTCCCACTTTTGTTAAATTGGGCTCTGCCAGCCAACAAACCCCGACTCCTCTGCCTCCTTTTCATTAAAAACATGTTGGAGCAGCTCACACCAATTAAGGAGTCGCTGCTTTCCATCTAAACACGAGGAGGAACTTTGCTTTCAGCTCAGGGTGATGGAGCACCGGCTGCCCAGAGAAGTGCCGGGAGCTCTGTCTCTGGAGATGTTCAAAAAGCACCTGGATGTGTTCCTGGGTGACCTTCTCTAGGTGAGCCTTTTGGTGGCTCTGAGAAGACTTTATTGTGGCCTTCCAGCGTCTGAAAAGGGCCTACAAGAAAACTGGGGAGGGACTTCCGAGGGTGTCAGGGAGTGATAGGACTGGGGGGAATGGAAGAAAACTAGAAATGGGTAGATTCATCTTGGATGTGAGGAAGAAGTTGTTCCCCATGAGGGTGGTGAGACACTGGCACAGGTTGCCCAGGGAGGTGGTGGAAGCCTCATCCCTGGGAGATTCTTAAGGGTGGATGTGGCTGTAAGCAACTTGATGTAGTGTGAGGTGTTCCAGTCCATGGCGGGGGGTTGGAGCTGGCTGATCCTTGAGGTCCCTTCCAACCCTGACAATTCTGTGATTCTATGATCCTGCCTTGGGTGGTGGGTTGGACTAGATGATCTCCAGAGGTCCTTTCCAACCCCTACTGTCCTGTGATCCTGAGATTTATTTATTTTTTAGCTTAGTTTTTAATACCAGTCAGGCTCATTGCAGTGTCCTCTATCCTCTGTCACAGCTATCCCCATGGCCAGGAACAAAGCTCTTGTGGTACCATGACCTTCTGCCGGTGAAGCTGCCTTGGCAGGGCTCTTGGACTCAATCTCCAGAGGTGCTTTCCAAGCCCTGCCTTTCTGTGTGATTCTGTGATTGTGCTGAGAGAGGAGCCCAAGCACTGGCTGTGGGAGGAAAGGCTGAGAGCAGCTCTTTGATTTAAAAGGTGCTGATTATCTCCATCACGGGAATTAGTGGAAGGAAAGGGAATGGGATGTGAGACCTGACCAATATTGATTGCCCAGGGAGGTGGTGGAGTCACCATTCCTGGAGGGGTTCGAGAAACCTGTGGGACATGGTTTAATGGCCATGGTGGTGCTGGGTTGATGGTTGGGCTGGATGGTCCTAGAAGGTTTTTCCCAATGAGACAATTCTGTGATTCAGAATTTGTGCTCACTGATGTGGGCTACCTTGGTCTAGGGTTGTTCCTCTCCTCCACCTTTTTCATGGGGAAATCTCTCCCAAGAGGGATGCTGGGTGGAATGGGTTTGGGTCTGGATTGTTCCTTCTCCACCTTCCCATGGTGCAGCTTCTCCCAGGAGGAATGGGTTTGGCTTCCCAATTGTTCCTCTTCTCAGTCTTTCCATGTGGCAGCTTTGTTCGGGAGGAATGGGTTGGAGTACAGATTGTTCCTCCTCTGCCTTTCCAGGAGGGATGCTGGGAGCAGTACTTTTGGGGCCTGATTGTTCTTATCCTCAGCTTTCACATGGTTCAGCTTCTCCTAGAAGGGATGCGAGGAGGAATGGATTTAGGTCTGAACTGTTTCTCAGCCTTTCCACGGTGCAGCTTCTCCCAGCAGAGACAATGAGAGGATTCGGGTTGGAACTGTTTCTCTCTTCTACCTTCCATGGTGCAGCTTCTCCCAGCAGAGACAGTGAGAGGATTCGGGTTGGAACTGTTTCTCTCTTCTACCTTCCATGGTGCAGCTTCTCCCAGCAGAGACAGTGAGAGGATTCGGGTTGGAACTGTTTCTCTCTTCTACCTTCCATGGTGCAGCTTCTCCCAGCAGAGACAGTGAGAGGATTCGGGTTGGAACTGTTTCTCTCTTCTACCTTCCATGGTGCAGCTTCTCCCAGGTGGGACACTAGAATGGATGGTTTGGGATCTGGATTATTCCAAATTGAGCCAAAATAGTAAATGGTAATCATCAAGAATGCAAAATAGGATCTGAAATGCATCAATGCCGGAGAGGGAAAGTACTTTTTGGTGGTGGGGTTTGGGTTTTTGTTTGGTTGGGTTTGTTCTGTTCAGGGTTTGATGGTTTGGGTTTTTTTCCCTCTCCTTTTATGTTTTTGGGGAATTTAGGCATAAAAGCTTTGTGGATATCTGAAAGGTGATGCTGTGGGTGTTGCAGGGAAGTCGTTGTGCCCCTGCACTCAGCACTGGTTAGGCCACACCTTGAGTCCTGTGGCCAGTTCTGGGCCCCTCAGTTTAAGAAAGATGTTGAGGTGCTGGAAGGTGTCCAGAGAAGGGCAACAAAGCTGGGGAGGGGTCTGGAGCACAGCCCTGGGAGGAGAGGCTGAGGGAGCTGGGGTTGCTTAGCCTGGAGAAGAGGAGGCTCAGGGGTGACCTCATTGCTCTCTGCAACTCCCTGAAGGGAGGTTGTAGCCAGGTGGGGGTTGGTCTCTTCTGCCAGGCAAGCAGCATCAGAACAAGAGGACACAGTCTCAAGCTGTGCCAGGGGAGGTTTAGGCTGGAGGTGAGGAGAAAGTTCTTCACAGAGAGAGTTGTTAGCTGTCGGAATGTGCTGCCCAGGGAGGTGGTGGAGTCCCCATCCCTGGAGGTGCGCGAGAAATGTGTGGCCATGGCACTTTGGGACATGGTTTAATGGCCATGGTGGTGTTAGGGTGGTGGTGGGCTCAGTGATCTCAGAGGGCTTTTCCAGCTAAAACAATTCTATGATTAAGTCCCTTTTGCACTTTTATCATCTGTGGATGAGGAATATAAACAGCAATTTGTCATTCATATGACAAAGCTTCTCTGCAGTGAGGGTGCTGGAGGCCTGGAGCAGGCTGCCCAGAGAGGTTGTGGAGTCTCCTTCTCTGGAGAGATTCCACACCCACCCGACCATTGTGACCCTTGGGCATGCTGCTTTGGGTGCCCCTGCTTTAGCAGAGGGGTTGTACTGTATGATTTGCAGAGATCCCTTCCAACCCCCACCTTGCTGGGATTCAGTGATGCTGTGACTTGTGCCCCTCAGACCAGTCCTAGAGAGAACAGAGGTCCTTGTTTTGGCCAAATCTAGCTGGAGACATGAAAATGGAGAGCCAAATGTGGTCTCCAGAGACCAAATACTTTTCTTGCTTGTTGTAAGACATGACCTTGTAAAACTGCTCACCCCTTCCCACAGCCTGTGGAAAGCCCCTGGGCTAGAGGAGAGAAAATTCCATTGTTGAGTTATTCCAGTAGGGGGAAAAAAATGTATTTGTAGCTATGACCATTAATTATTGGGCCAAGGAGATCTTGACCAGCTTCCAACCCCTGGATCTAGTGCAGTAACTCCCAGCTCCATTCCCACACCGCTGCAGCTCTGGGGGTCCAGCTGCCTGATCTCCCACTCCTCCAGCACCACAGCCTGCCTGCCCCAGTCCTGCCTGGTGATGTGCTGCTTCAGCAGACCCTCTGGAAGGGTTGCATGAACCACAGGGATTCCCACAAGAAACATATTTCCTATACCTCAACCCCTTCACCCAGTGGGGAGAGGGTTGAGGGGTGGACTTAGGTGATCTTCCAGTACCTGAAGTGGGCTACAAGAGAGCTGGAAATGGACCTTATGTAAGGGCTTGTCATGATAGGATAGGAGGAAATGCTTTGAAACTAAAGCAGGGTAGATTCAGGTTGGACTTGAGGAAGAAGTTCTTTACTATGACAGTGGTGAGACACTGGGACAGGCTGCCCAGAGAACTTGTGGAAAGTTCATGCCTAGAAGTGTTTAAGACCGGGCTGGATGAGGCTTCAAACAACCTGGTCTAGTGTCCCTGCCCATGGGAGTGGGGTTGGAACTGGATGATCTTCAAGGTCCCTTCCAACTCAAACTATTTTATGATCTCCAGAGGTCTGTTACAGCCAGTACCATGCTGGCATTCTGTTCATGTATATTTGCACACGCTCTGTGAGTGCAAAGCCCCATAGCCAGCATCTTTAAAAGCCCATCAGATGGCATTATCCCTTTGGTGACAGCATCTCTCTACATTTCAGAACAGGTCTCATGAGGAGCAGCTGAGGGAACTGGGGTTCCTTGGTCTGGACAAGAGGAGGCTGAGGGGAGACCTCACTGTTCTCTACAACTCCCTGAAAGGAGGTTGGAGTGAGATGAGATGGGGTTGGTCTCCTCTCCCTAGTATCAGGTGATATAATGAGAGGAAATGGCCTGAAATTGTGCCAGGGAAGGTTAAGGTTGGACATGAGGAACAATTTCTTTGTTGCAAGTGTGGTCAGGCATTGGAACAGGCTGCCCAGGGAGGTGGTGGAGTCTCCACCCCTGGAGGTGTTCGAGAAGCCTATGGCCATGGCACCTGGGGACATAGTTTAATGGCCATGGTGGTGTTGGGTTGCTGGCTGGACTGGGTGATCTTAGAGGTCTTTTGCAAGCCAAACAATTCAATTCCTCTGTGAGTTCTGCAGGCTGCAAGCAGAAATAAGTCAGATTACCCAATGTTTGCCGACCAGGGGTTGCTGTTGAGGGTCCCTGGCTGTGCCTGCAGCACAGGTTCGACACCACGGCATCCATGCTGAGGAGTTGCTGGGGTGAAGGGGTGGAGGGAAGGGGCACCAGCCCTCCAATCCTTTAGCACCTCAACGTGGGCTGGCTGCAAGGCAAACACAAAGTGCTTGGATTCTGCCCAGGGCTTTGGCCCCAGCATATTTCCAGGGGTGGACCATCTTAATCAAATCAGAGGAAATCAAACATCCCGACGCCGAGCTCCGCTGTAAAGCTAACCAAACACAAAAAGGAAGGGGGAGGTGGGGGGGGGTGGTGTGGGGAGAGGGGAAGGAGGGGGGAAAAAAACCCCACAACACAAACCCCCCCCCCCCAAAAAAAAAACCCCAACAAACTAAATTATCTGACACACATGTTTTTATGCTCTGCCAATTACATTTGAAATAGGGACTGTTTGTTTCAGCCCCCTCTAAAAATGAGGCGAGGATGAGAAAACAACCTATTTCCTTATTAGGTTCAGGAGTCAAAGGACTCAGCCAGGAGCCGCAGGCTTCAAGAGCATAGAAGATTAAGACATATATTGGATTCATGATGGAGGGCACAAAGTTCATTTTCAAAATAAAACAGAATTTTATTCATATTCCTTTTAAAATTCAGATTGCCATTTGCCAGCTGACCTGTGACATGGCAGCAGTGTATTACATTTTCAATGAGCGGCTCGTCTGGAGCTGCCAGAGGAGAACTGCTTCCTGGTTGGAGTTGTGGTGGGGCTGGGGAGGGAGGGGAGGGGGGTTGTTGGGGTTTTGTTGTTGTTGTCGTTGCTTTGGGGTTTGGTTTTGTTGGTTTGGGTTTGGTTTGGTGTGTCCTTTTGCTTCTCTTTTTGTTTGGTTGGGGTTTGGGGTTTGGGGTTTGGTTTAGTTTTGGTTTCGGTTTAGTTTTGGGTTGGGTTTGGGGTTTGGTTTAGTTTGGGGTTTGGTTTAGTTTGGGGTTTGGTTTAGTTTGGGGTTTAGTTTGGGGTTTGGGTTTGTTGTTGTTTGGTTTTGTTTGGGGGTGGTTTTTTTTTGTTTGGTTTTGGGGTTCTGTTTATTTTTGCTTCTCATTTTGTTTGGGTTTGGGTTTGGTTTAGTTTTGGTTTCGGTTTAGTTTTGGGTCTAGTTTGGGGTTTGGTTTAGTTTTGGGTTGGGTCTAGTTTGGGGTTTGGTTTAGTTTGGGTTTGGTTTAGTTTGGGGTTTAGTTTGGGGTTTGGGTTTTTTGTTGTTGTTTGGTTTTGTTTGGGGTTTTTTTGGTTTGGTTTTGGGGTCGTGTTTATTTTTGCTTCTCATTTTGTTTGGGTTTGGGTTTGGTTTAGTTTTGGGGTTGTGTTTGGTGTTTTTTGTTGTTGTTTGGCTTTGTTTTTTGCTTGGTTTGGGGTTTGTGTTTGGTTTTGCTTCACATTCTGTTTGGTTTGGGGTTTTGGTTTCGGTTCAGTTTTGGGTTAGGGTTTTTTGTTGTTGTTTGGTTTTGGTTCTGTGTTTGGTTTTGCTTCCTTTTATGTTTGGGTTTGGGTTTGGTTTTGGGTTTGGGGTTTGGGTTTGGTTTAGTTTTGGGTTTGTGCTTATTTTTGCTTCTCATTTTGTTTGGTTTTGGTTTTGGTTTAGTTCTGGTGTGTTTTTTGTTGTTTGGCTTTGGTTTTTGTTTGGGTTTGTGTTTGTTTTTGCTTCCTTTTATGTTTGGATTTGGTTTTGGGTTTTGGTTTAATTTGGGGTTTGTGTTTGATTTTGTTGTTGTTGTTGTTGTTTGGTTTGGTTGGTTTTTTGGTTGATTTTGGTTTAGTGTTTGGTTTTGCTTCTCATTTTGTTTGGTTTTGGATTTGGTGTTGGTTTAGTTTTGGTTTTGTGTTTGGTTTTGCTTCTCTTTTTGTTTGTTTTTGGTGTGGTTTGGGGTTTGATTTAGTTTTGGGGTTGGGTTTGGGTTTTTTTGTTGTTGTTTGGTTTTGTTTGGATTTGATTTTGGTTTTGTGTTTGTTTTTGCTTCTCTTTTTGTTTGGCTTTGGGTTTTGGTTTTGGTTTAGTTTTGGGTTAGGGTTTGTTGTTTGGTTTTGTTTGGTTTTGGTTCTGTGTTTCTTTTTGCTTCTTTTTTGTTTGGTTTTGGTTTTGGTTTAGTTTTGGGTTTGTGTTTGGGTTTTTTTGTTGTTGTTAGGTTTTGTTTGTTCTTGGTTTGGTTTTGGTTTTGTGTTTCTTTTTTGTTTCTGTTTTTTGGGTTTGGGTTTGGGTTTTGGTCTGTTTGGGGTTTTTCTTTGGGTTTTTTTTGTGTGGTTTTATTTTTTTTGTTTTGGTTTTGTGTTTGGGTTTTGGGTTTTGGTTTTTGGTTTTGGGTTTGGGTTTGTTTTGGTTTTGTGTTTGGGTTTTGGTTTTTGGTTTGGGTTTGGGTTTGTTTTGGTTTTGTGTTTGGGTTTTGGTTTTGTGTTTGGGTTTGGGTTTGTTTTGGTTTTGTGTTTGGGTTTTGGGTTTTGGTTTTTGGTTTGGGTTTGGGTTTGTTTTGGTTTTGTGTTTGGTGTTTGGTTTTTGGTTTTTGGTTTGGGTTTGGTTTGGGGTTTGTGTTTGGCTTTTGGTTTGGGTTTGGGGTTTTGGTTTGGGTTTGGGGTTTTGGTTTTGGTTTGCTTTTGGTTTGGTTCTGGTTTGGTTTTGGTTTTGTGCTTGGTTTTTGGTTTTGGCTTTGGGTTTTGTTTTTTGGTTTAGTTTTGGGTTTGGTTTTATGTTTGTTGTTTATTGTTGGGTTTGGGTTCGGTTTTGGTGGTTTTGTTTTTGTTTTGTTTTGGTTTTGTTTTGTTTTGTTTTGTTTTGTTTTGTTTTGTTTTGTTTTGTTTTGTTTTGTCCTCCACCACCCTTAAACAGTGAGAACGTGTTGGGATTGCTGTCAGAAAGGGAGATGGTGCAAATGTGCCACCCTGTCCCTATTTATTCTGAGTAAGGAGCCAGGCAGAAATAACAAAGTCATTGCCATTATGCACAGAAAGGGGTGAAGGGGGGGGGTGTAAAAATAAAGAAAGAAAGAAATCAGAGCTGGGTTTGCAATTTGTATGTGGAAATACTTGGCAGGGAGGTGGGAAAATAAGTAAATAAGCTAAAACAAAAGCAGAGCCGGGGGGGGAGGGGGAACCCACCACCACCACCACCATAACAAAATCAAATAAATCCATCTCTATAAAAACTCAAACGCCAAAGCAGTTTAAAAAACAAGTTTGGGGCGAGCAGAAGTCAAGCCAAGGTTTTTCCGCAGCGAGGAGAGAGATTTCTGGAGCTCACCATCTGTCACAGTTCCATGACAAAAGGCACATATGCAAAGATTGCTGATTTTCATATATATTAAACCCTCAACTCCTGCAGAAAAATCATAGATTCATAGCATGGGTTGGGTTGGAAGAGACATTAAAGATTATCTAGTTCCACCCCCACCCCACCCCCCCACCATGAGCAGGGACACCTTCCACTAGAACCAGGTTGCTCAAGGCCTCATCCAGCCTGGCCTTGAACACCTCCAGGGAGGGGGCAACCAGGACCTCCCTGGGCAACCTGTTCCAGTGTCTCCCCGCCCTCACTGGAAAGAATTTCTTCCTAATGTGCAGAAATTTGTTCCTAATATCCAGAGGCACTGCCCCAAAAAGCTCCCTGCTCAAAGTTTGGGGGCTTGGCTGGGGGTCAGTCATGGTGGTCTTCGACCGACGGTTGGACTTGATGATCTTAGAGGCCTTTTCCAATCTATGTGATACCTCCTCATGCCCTTGGAACTAGAAGCATCCCAATAATACTGGAATGAGAGGGGAATCTTCTCAATGCTTATCAATACTTCAAGGGTTGATGTCACATGCATAGGACAAACTTCCAGGACAAGAGCCAAGAGGCACAAACTGGAAGCCAGGAGGTTCCACCTGAAGATGAGGAGAAAATTGTTTGGTGTGAGGGTGCTGGAGGCCTGGAGCAGGCTGCCCAGAGAGGTTGTGGAGTCTCCTTCTCTGGAGAGCTTCCAAACCCACTTGGATGTGAGATTCTGGACAAGCTTCTGTGGGTGCCTCTGCTCTGGCAGGGGGTTTGGACTGGATGACCTCCAAAGGTCCCTTTCAACCTTCACCATGCTGGGACTGTGTTTGATTCTGTGTCTTGAAGTACACAAGCTTAGCTCAGCAAGGAAGAGAGGACTCAGAGGCTCTGTGGCAGACGTCTTCCCTTCCTTATCATCACCACCAGCCCAGCCAGGTACTGATACAGAATACAGAATTAACCAAGTTGGAAAAGACCAACCTATCACCCAGCACCATCTAATCAAATAAACTATGGCACTAAGTGCCTTCTCCAGCCTCCTTTTAAACACCTGCAGGGATGGGGACTCCACCACCTCCCTGGGCAGCACATTCCAATGGCCAATCTCTCTCTCTATGAACTTCTTCCTAACCTCCAGCATAAACCTCCCCTGGCACAGCTTGAGACTGTGTCCTCTTGTTCTGATGCTGCTTGCCTGGCAGAAGAGACCAACCCCCACCTGGCTACAACCTCTCTTCAGGGAGTTGTAGAGAGCAAGAAGGTCTCCCCTGAGTCTCCTCTTCTCCAGGCTAAGCAACCCCAGCTCCCTCAGCCCCTCCTCACAGGGCTGTGCTCCAGACCCCTCCCCAGCTTTGTTGCCCTTCTCTGGACACCTTCCAGCATCTCAACATCTTTCCTGAACTGAGGGGCCCAGAACTGGCCACAGGACTCAAGGTGTGGCCTGACCGGTGCTGAGCACAGGGCAGAATGACCTCCCTGCTCCTGCTGGCCACACTGTTCCTGATGCAGGCCTTCTTGGCCACCTGGACACACTGCAGCATCTTTTTTGCTCCAGTTGGGCACATAATCATTGAATCATTTCAGTTGGAAAAGACCTCTAAGATCATCGAGTCCAATCATCAACCCAAAACCACCATGGCCATTAGACCATGGCCCAAAGTGCCATGGCCATAGGTTTCTTGAACACCTCCAGGGATGGAAACTCCACCACCTCCCTGGGCAGCCTGTTCCAGTGCCTGACCACTCTTGCAGCAAAGAAATTGTTCTCATTTCCAACCTAAACTTACCCTGGTGCAACTTGAAGCCATTTGCTTGTCAAAGTATGAAGGCTTTTTATTCTGGAGAAGAGAAGGCTAAGAGGGGATTTAATCAATGTTTATCAATATCTGAGGGCTGGGGGTCAAGAGGGAGGGGACAGGCTCTGCTCACTTGCACCCTGGGATAGCACAAGGGGCAATGGATAGAAACTCCAGCACAGGAGGTTCCACCTCAACATGAGGAGGAACTTCTTCCCTGGGAGGGTCACAGAGCACTGGAGCAGGCTGCCCAGAGGGGTTGTGGAGTCTCCTCTGGAGCCTTTCCAGCCCCATCTGGCTGTGTTCCTGTGTGACTTGTGCTGGAATCCATGGTCCTGCTCTGGCAGGGGGGTTGGACTTGATGATCTTTGGAGGTCCCTTCCAACCCCTAGCATCCTTTGATCCTTCCATCCTATGCCAGCCTGGGACACAACCCTTTTCCAGGCCTTTCAAGGAGGGGATGTTGTCCCATATGAGATACCCCACATCCCACACTGGCTTTTCACAGGAGTTGAGGTGGTTTATATTGATGGATGAATTTTCACTACATCCACACAGACCCCAAACCAGGGGAAAGCCAACAAAAGCAGCAAACCCTGAAACCACTTTCCCTGTCTAGAGCTTGCTCCCATCACGTGCCTTGACCTCAACCTACCTGCCCATACCTTGTTTCCCCCAAGCTCCCCTTTCAAGCAGACAAAGAGGCAGGAGCCTCCCAGCCCAATCTGCTGTGGGATTCCATAAGTCCCTTTTCCCAGGGGGAACCTCTGCTGCTATTTAGCTGATTGCAATTCCTCATCACACAGCAATTCTCAACATCATCATTATCAGGAGGGCAATCAAACACAAACAGGAGCTGGGTCTAAATGAGGGCTGGATGGGTAATGAAATAATTGCTTTGCTTCACAGCCTAGGGACACTCCCCAGCTCCCCCTTTCCCTCCTCCCTTCCCCCCAAATACCTGACCTTCTGACAGCAGCTCAGGTACAGTGGAGTTTCCATGGCTTACCTCACTCCTAGGTGTATTGCAGCCATAATTCTTCTGTTGCCCCAAGGCACCATGGAGATTCCAGCTCATCTCCAACTCAGTGATTGTCCTTTGTATTTTTCAATTTGAAAACACATTCCACCCCCAAATCTGTATTTAGTATTATTATTGGTGGTGTGGTTGTTCCTGCTTGCTGCTCAGTGCATCAGCTGAGGAGAAGCAGACCACTAGGACTCGTGGCATGATCCTGTCTGAGGTTCTCACGCCGTCATTCAACACTGAATGGCATGAGGCACTCTCTCCAACATGCTCACTCTGTTTCCTGAGGAGCAAAACATATTGCAGCACTGCAAAAGAAGAAACAAAATAGTTAGAGCAATGGCTTAGAATTGTGCCAGGGGAGGTTTAGGTTAGGTTAGGTTAGGTTAGGTTAGGTTAGGTTAGGTTAGAATAGAATAGAATAGAATAGAATAGAATAGAATAGAATAGAATAGAATAGAATAGAATAGAATAGAATAGAACAAAATAGGGTAGGGTAGGATAGGATAGGATAGAATAGAATAGAATAGAATAGAATAGAATAGAATAGAATAGAATAGAATAGAATAGAATAGAATAGAATAGAATAGAATAGAATAGAATAGAGCAGGTTGGAAAAGACCTTTGAGATCATCAAGTCTAACCTATCACCCAACACCATCTCATCAACAAAACCATGGCACCAAGTGTCTCATCCAGGCTCCTCCTAAACATCTACAGTGATGGTGACTCCACCACCTCCCTGGGCAGCACATTCCAATGGCTAATCTCTCTTGCTGGGAAGAACTTCTGCCTGACCTCCAGCCTAAACCTCCCCTGGCACAGCTTGAGACTGTGTCCTCTTGTTCTGGTGATGCTTGCCTGGCAGAAGAGACCAACCCCCACCTGGCTACAACCTCCCTTCAGGGAGTTGTAGAGAGCAAGAAGGTCTCCCCTGAGCCTCCTCTTCTCCAGGCTAAGCAACCCCAGCTCCCTCAGCCTCTCCTCCCAGGGCTGTGCTCCAGACCCCTCCCCAGCTTTGTTGCCCTTCTCTGGACACCTTCCAGCAACTCAACATCTTTCCTGCACTGAGGGGCCCAGAACTGGACACAGGACTCAAGGTGTGGCCTAACCAGTGCTGAGCACTGGGCAGAATGACTTCCCTGCTCCTGCTGGCCACACTATTCCTGATGCAGGCCAGGATGCCATTGGCCTTCTTGGCCACCTGGGCACTGCTGGCTCATGTTCAGCCTACTATCAACCAGCACCCCCAGGTCCCTCTCTGCCTGGCTGCTCTCAGCCACTCTGACCCCAGCCTGTAGCACTGCCTGGGGTTGCTGTGGCCAATGTGCAGAACCCGGCACTTGGATGTGTTCAATCTCCTGCCCTTGGCCTCTGCCCATCTGTCCAGCCTGCCAAGGTCCCTCTGCAGAGCTCTCCTACCCTTTAACAGATCAACTCCTGCCCCCAGCTTGGTGTCATCTGCAAATTTACTGATGATGAGGCTGGACATGAGGAACAATTCCTTTGCTGCAGGAGTGGTCAGGCACTGGAACAGGCTGCCCAGGGAGGTGGTGGAGTCACCACCCCTGGAGGTGTTCATGAAACCTGTGGCCATGGCACTTTGGGACATGGTTTGATGGCCGTGGTGGTGTTGAGTTGATGGTTGGACTGGATGAGCTTAAGGATCTTTCCCAACATTAATGATTCTATGACTCTCTGATGTGGAAGCAAGAACTAACCAGATCAACTTACCAGCCTGAATCCCTCTCAGGGCTGCTCTGACCAGCAGCTGGACTGTTGCTATGGTAGCTGTTGAGGACACTCTTTGCCAAAGCCTTCCCTTTGGATGCCCTAAATTATTGATCCAACCTTCCCTTGCTCGGGTCCTGGCTGGCTCCTGTCCTCACCAGCACTGATCCTTGTTTGGAAGAGAGAAGCAAGCATGATCTTGGAACTAAACTATTAACTGAACTAAAACCTGTTGAGAAGCTTGAAGACAGCCTGCTTCACTTTCTTAAAGTGATGAATGAAAAAATAGTTTCAGTGAGTGAAATTAAGGTCAAGCTCTAAAATAGAACTACAGACTCAGGGAATGGTGGAGGAGGGAAGGGACCTTTCAAGGTCATCTACTCCAACCCTCCCTGCAGTCAGCAGGGACGTCTGTGACTAGAGGAGGTTGTTCAGAGTCCCAGACAACCTGACCTGGAATAGTTCCAGGGATGAGGCATCTCCCACCTCCCTGGGCAGCCTGGGACAGGGTCTAACCACCCTTGTCAAATGTTTTTCGGGTTTTTTTCCTTGTCTCCAGCCTGAATCTCCTTCTTTCAGCTCAAACCATCACCCCTTGTCCTGTCACAACAGGCCCTGCTCAAAAGTCTGTCCCCAGCTTTCTGATCAGCCCTTTGAGCACTGCAAGGCCACCAGAAGGTCTCCCTGCAGCCTTCTCTTCCCCAGGCTGAACAAGCCCAACCCCCTCAGCCTGGCCTCACAGCAGAGGGCTTCCAGCCCTGCCAGCATTGCTGTGGCCTCCTCTGTTCCCCACTCCAACAGGTCCCTGTCTGTGCTGTGCTGAGGGCTCCAGAGCTGGTCCCAGCCCTGAAGGTGGGGGCTCAGCAGAGCACAGCAGAGGGGCAGAATCCCCTCCCTGCCCCTGCTGCCCACACTGCTGGGGATCAGCCCAGGACACAGCTGGGGCTGGGCTGACAGTGAATGGTGCAGGCTCATGTCCCCCAGCATCCCCAAGTCCTTCTACTTAGGGCTTCTCTCCTTCCCCAGCCTAGTTGGATACTGGGAATTGCCCTGACCCATGTGCAGGACCTTCCACTTGGTGTTGTTGAACCTCATGAGGCTTACCCAGGCTCGTTTCTGCAGCTTGTCCAGATCCCTCTGGGTGTCATCCCATCCCTCAGACATGTCAGTCACAGCTCTGAGCTTGGTGTCAGCAAATACACACAATACCTCTTGCTGCTCCCATTTCTTCTCTTTCCTTTGCTTGGAGTGACTTCCTCACTTCTCCTCTTTTACTCTTATTATGGTGTTAATTCCTCCTCCTCCTTACCAACTCCATCTAACACCCAGATGTGAAGGTGGGGTGAGAAATCTGCCTGGTGGGACGTGGAAGCAGCTTTCAAAGAGAGATCCTAACGTGGAGAGGGAAGGGAGCGCGGTGTCTCTTGCTCATTTTGCGTCTTTGGTGGCATCTTTTCACCTAGATAGTGGAGGGAATTCAAAGCAGGCAAGTGGTGTGAAGAGGACCATTCATCAGTGACAGAGTGAGCCTGCAGGTGAGGCCAAGCTGAGTGGTGCAGTTAGAATGAGTGAGGGGTGGGATGCCATCCAGAGGGACCTGGACAGGCTGGAGAGGTGAGCTGAAGAGAACCACAGGAGCTTCAGTCAGGCAAAGCCTGCATCAGGAACAGTGTGGCCAGCAGGAGCAGGGAAGTCATTCTGCCCTGTGCTCAGCACTGGTTAGGCCACACCTTGAGTCCTGTGGCCAGTTCTGGGCCCCTCAGTGCAGGAAAGATGTTGAGGTGCTGGAAGGTGTCCAGAGAAGGGCAACAAAGCTGGGGAGGGGTCTGGAGCACAGCCCTGGGAGGAGAGGCTGAGGGAGCTGGGGTTGCTTAGCCTGGAGAAGAGGAGACTCAGGGGAGACCTTCTTGCTCTCTGCAACTGCCTGAAGGGAGGTTGTAGCCAGCTGGGGGTTGGTCTCTTCTGCCAGGCAAGCAGCACCAGAACAAGAGGACACAGTCTCAAGCTGTGCCAGGGGAGGTTTAGGCTGGAGGTGAGGAAGAAGTTCTTGCCAGCAAGAGAGATTGGCCATTGGAATGTGCTGCCCAGGGAGGTGGTGGAGTCACCATCCCTGGAGGTGTTTAGGAGGAGCCTGGCTGAGGCACTTAGTGCCAAGGTTTAGTTGATGAGATGGTGTTGGGTGATAGGTTGGACTGGATGATCTCAAAGGTCTTTTCCAACCTGCTTTATTCTTCATTCTGTATCCCTGCCATGAGTGGAGGCTGTCTCACCACTGCTCCCCACCTCAGGCAGGCTTGGGCGGGGGGGGTTACTCCACAAACAGCATCTTGGTGGGCAGCAACACACGGACTATAGCCCAGAGGGACTGAATGGTCTGCAAGGATCTTCCTCCACCTTTGGCAGCAGGATTAGCAAATTGGAGACTAATCCAAACCCCTGGCTCCTACTGGGATTCATTAGCTGAAGGTTTAGAATTATTTTTCCAGCTTCAACAAAGGAGTGAAGGGGGAGGGGCAGGAGGGTTGCATATCTCTGTAAGGTCATCATCCTCCAGAGGTTGTAAGATTATCTTGGTCACATTTTTTTCTTTTCTTTATATATTCCTGGAAATTACAAAAAAAAAAAACCCACAAAAAGAGCCTGCAAATAATTTCTGGAAGACTTAGGCAGGCTGCTTGTCTTAAAAGAAGGACATTACACTTAATTAAGCACTGTGCCTGTGGGGCTGAGCAGGAAAAACTCAGCTGAGAAGTCACAGGTTATGTGAATTTAGAGCCCAATGAAGCAGCTCAAGCAACTTTTAGGATGAGGGCTGTTGGAACTGAAGGTGTTTGTACAGTAAAAAACACACAGAGAAGAGCTGCTGAGGTGGGGGTTGGCCTCTTCCCCCTAGTGTCAGATGATAGAAGGAGAGGAGATGGCCTGAAACTGTGCCAGGGGAGGGTCAGGTTGGATATGAGGAATGATTTCTTTGCTGCAAGAGTGGTCAGGCACTGGAACAGGCTGCCCAGGGAGGTGGTGGAGTCGCCACCCCTGGAGGTGCTCAAGAAACTTTGGCCATGGCAGATTGGGCCATGGTTTCATGGCCATGGTGGTGTTGGGTTGATGGTTGGACTCAGAGGTCTAAGAGGTTTTTTCCAACCCAAATAATTCTATTATTCTAGATCACTCTGCACCCTTATAGAAATTGAAGACCCCTATAGACATGTAGAGATGTTTTTGGACCCCTCTACATGCACTCTACAGAGAGTTGGGTGACCGAACTTGATACTCTTAGACTGATAGTTGGGCTTGATGAGCTTAGGTTGGTGGTTGGGCCTAATGTTCTTAGGCTGACAAATGGACTCAGTGCTCTTAGGTCAGTGTTTGGGCTCAATGCTCTTAGGTCAAGAGTTGGACTTGATACTCTTAGGTCAGTGGTTGGGTTCAGTGTTTTTAGGTTGACAGTTGGACTTAATGCTCTTAGGTCAGTGTCTGGGCTCAATGCTCTTAGGTCAAGAGTTGGACTTGATACTCTTAGGTCAGTGGTTGGGTTCAGTGTTTTTAGGTTGACAGTTGGAGTTGATGCTCTCAGGCCAGTGGTTGGGCTCGATGCTCTTAGGTCAAGAGCTGGACTTGATGCTCCTAGGTCAATGGTTGGGTTCAGTGTTTTTAGGTTGACAGTTGGACTTAATGCTCTTAGGTCAGTGGTTGGGCTCGATGCCCTTAGGTCAAGAGTTGGACTTGATGCTCCTAGGTCAATGGTTGGGTTCAGTGTTTTTAGGTTGACAGTTGGACTTAATGCTCTTAGGTCAGTGGCTGGGCTCGATGCTGTTAGGTCAAGAGTTGGACTTGATGCTCTTAGGTCAATGGTTGTGCTCAATGCTCTTAGGTCAAGAGTTGGACTTGATGCTCTTAGGTGAGTGGTTTGGCTCTGTGTTCTTAGCTCAACAGTTGGACTTGATGCTCTTAGGTCAGTGGTTGAGATCTATGTTCTTAGGTGAGTGGTTGGACTCAATGCTCTTAGGTCAATAGTTGGACTTGATGCTCTCAGGCTGCTGGCTGCACTTGATCTTTGAGTTCTTTTCCAACTGAAACACCTCCATGCTTCTATAAATAACCCCCACCTTGCGTGGCTGTGTTCACAGCGTGGGGAGCAGCTGTGGCTTAGTCATGGCTGGCTGAAATCCAAAGTGTTTCTGATGCTCTTAGATCAACAGTTGGACTTGATGCTCTTAGGTCAGTGGTTGGGATCTGTGTTCTTAGGTGAGTGGTTGGACTCAATGCTCTTAGGTCAAGAGTTGGACTTGATGCTCTTAGGTCAGTGGTTGGGCTCAGTGTTCTTAGGATGACAGTTGGGCTCGATGCTCTTAGGTCAACAGCTGGACTTGATGCTTTTAGGTCAGTGGTTGGGATCTATGCTCTCAGGGGAGTGGTTGGGCTTGATGCTCTTAGGTTGACAGTTGGGCTCGATGTCCTTAGGTCAGTAGTTGGACTTGATGATGTCAGGCTGACAGCTAGGCTCCATGCTCTTAGGTGAGTGGTTGGGCTTGATGCTCTTAGGTCAACAGTTGGACTTGATGCTCTTAGGTCAGTGGTAGGGCTTGATCTTTGAGACCTTTTCCAGCTGAAACACCTCCATGCTTCTATAAATGACCCCCCTTGCACGGCCGCGTTCGCAGGGCGGGGAGCAGCCGTGGCTCAGTCATGGTTGGCTGGAATCCAAAGTGTTTCTTTTATCCCTGCCACGAGGAGAAGAGGGTTATTATCATTATTACTGTTCAAGAAAAGAAAAAAGAAAGAAAGGAAAAAGAAATGGTTATTTTTATAATTTTTTGTTATTTTTAAACAATTTGTTATTATTTTAAAAAAATTTTATTATTTTTAACTATTTTTTTCCTAATTTTTGAGTTTTCTTTTTTATTATTTTTTCCTTTTTATTATTTTTCCTTTTTATTATTTTTCTTATTTATTATTTTTTCTTTTTTATTATTTTTTCCTTTTTATTATTTTTTCTTTTTTATTATTTTTCCTTTTTATTATTTTTCCCTTTTTATTATTTTTTCTTTTTTATTATTTTTTCTTTTTATTATTTTTTCCTTTTTATTATTTTTTCTTTTTAATTATTTTTTCCTTTTTATTATTTTTCCCCTTTTATTATTTTTTTTTATTTTTTCTTTTTTTTTTTTTTTATTATTTTTTCCTTTTTATTATTTTCTCTTTTTATTATTTTTCCTTTTTGTTATTTTTCTTTTTATTATTTTCCCTTTTTATTATGTTTTCTTTTTTATTTTTTTATCCTTTTTATTAATTTTTTCCTTTTTATTATTTTCTCTTTTTTATTATTATTTCCTTTTTATAATTCTTTCTTTTTTATTATTTTTCCTTATTATTTTTTCTTTTTAATTATTTTTCCTTTTTATTATTTTTCTTTTTAATTATTTTTCCTTTTTATTATTTTTTCTTTTTAATTATTTTTCCTTTTTATTATTTTTCTTTTTATTATTTTCCCTTTTTATTATGTTTTCTTTTTTATTTTTTTCCTTTTTATTAATTTTTTCCTTTTTATTATTTTCTCTTTTTTATTATTATTTCCTTTTATAATTCTTTCTTTTTTATTATTTTTCCTTATTATTTTTTCTTTTTAATTATTTTTCCTTTTTATTACTTTTCTTTTTAATTATTTTTCCTTTTTATTATTTTTTCTTTTTAATTATTTTTCCTTTTTATTATTTTTCTTTTTAATTATTTTTCCTTTTTATTATTTTTTCTTTTTAATTATTTTTCCTTTTTATTATTTTTCTTTTTTATTATTTTCCCTTTTTATTATGTTTTCTTTTTTATTTTTTTCCTTTTTATTAATTTTTTTCCTTTTTATTATTTTCTCTTTTTTATTATTATTTCCTTTTAATAGTTTTTTCTTTTTTATTATTTTTCCTTATTATTTTTTCTTTTTAATTATTTTTCCTTTTTATTATTTTTCTTTTTAATTATTTTTCCTTTTTATTATTTTTTTCTTTTTAATTATTTTTCCTTTTTATTATTTTTCTTTTAATTATTTTTCCTTTTTATTATTGTTTCTTTTTAATTATTTTTCCTTTTTATTATTTTTCTTTTTAATTATTTTTCCTTTTTATTATTTTTTCTTTTTAATTATTTTTCCTTTTTATTATTTTTTTTTAATTCCTTTTTCTTTTTTATTCTTTTTTCTTTTTTTTCTTTTTCTTTTTTTTAAATGCCTTCAAATTAAGCTTTGGTGGTGTGGCCATATAAATAGAGCCACTTCTCCACAGCCTGCTATTTATCTTTCACACACACACACACACACACATACCCCAAAGAAAAAATAGAGAGAAAAAAGGAGGGGAGAAAGGAGGGGGGGGGGGGGGGGTGTAAAAAAAAAAAGAACAACCCACCCAAAGTTTGACTGACACTAATTTCCTGAACAAGATACCCTGGAAACTCCAGTTTATCTCATAAAATCATAACAGACAGGGTTTGTGATGTCCCCTCCACAAGATTCTTTATTCTGTCAGTTGATAGCATTTGAGATGACGGAGGGAGATGCGCCGCGCTCATATGCCAGCCAGGAGAACAGAAGCTGTCACCAGCAGTGTAATGTGCTGTGTATTATCACTCAGACTGATCCGGGGGCCCGGAGACTGTCATCTTTTTAGACTGTACAAGTCAACACAAATAAAACTGAGGAGGCAAATGATAATGTCTGAGATAGATCCAGGCTCATTCTAGCCATTACTTTTTATTCAAACCTTAGAGATGACATGATGTGAAAAATGAGCCTGTGTCTAGTTCAGTGCCCATTAGTGTGTGAGCACATTATCTTCCACTTTTCACATTGAATCTCCCTGTACATCCCATGGCAGCTGGAGCTATGCAGCCCGGCAGCTTTAGGGGGCTGCCAGCACCTTTTCTGCCTTGATGGAGAGCAAATATTGGCCCCCAAAATGATGTGTGGCCAAGCTCCTCAGGATCTTTTAGGAAGGATGCTTTAATTGTAAGATCATGGGATTGTTTGGGTTGGAAAAGGCTTCCAAGATCATCGAGTCCAACCATCAACCCAACACCACCGTGGCCATTAAACCATGCCCCTAAGTGCCATGCCCACAGGTTTCTTGAACACCTCCAGGGATGGTGATGCCACCACCTCCCTGGGCAGCTTGGTCCAGTGCCTGACCACTATGGCAGCAAAGAAATTGTTCCTCATGTCCAACCTAAACCTCCCCTGGCACAATTTCAGGCCGTTTCCTCTCCTTCTATCACCTGACACTAGGGAGAAGAGACCTAAGATAAATAGACACATGCTTTCAGCCTGACTAAATACAATAGAATAGAATTTATCAGGTTGGAAAAGACCTTTGAGACCATCAAGTCCAACCTATCACCCAACACCATCTCATCAACTCAACCATGGCACCAAGTGCCTCAGCCAGGCTCTTCTTGAACACCTCCAGGGATGGGGACTCCACCACCTCCCTGGGCAGCACATTCCAATGGCCAATCTCTCTTGCTGGGAAGAACTTCTTCCTAACATCCAGCCTGAACCTCCCCTGGCACAGCTTGAGACTGTGTCCTCTTGTTCTGGTGTCCAACCACTGACCTAAGATTATCAAGTCCAACTGCTGACCTCTAAGATCACCAAGACCAGCTATCAACCTCTAAGATCATTGAGTCAAATCATCAACCTACATTTCATAGAATCATAGAATGGTTTGGGTTGGAAGGCACCTTAAAGATCATCTAGGTTGGAAGGTGTCTTAAAGATCATCTAGTTTCAAACCCCCATGCCACTGGGCAGGGACACCTTCCACTAGCCCAGGCTGCTCAAGGCCTCATCCAGCCTGGTCTTGAACACCTCCAGGGAAGGGGGAAACCACAGCCTCCCTGGGCAACCTGTTCCAGTGTCTCACCACCCTCACTGGAAAGAATGTCTTCCCTAATCTCCAGTCTAAATCTCCCCTCCTCTAGCTTTATCCATCCCCCTCATCCTATCACTACAAGCCCTTGTCAAAAGTCCCCTCCCAGCTTTCTTGTAGGGCCCCTTCAGGTACTGGACCCTAAGGTCTCCCCAGAGCCTTCTCTTCTCTAGACTGAACAGCCCCACCTCTCTCAGCCTGTTCCCATAGGAGAGTTGCTCCAGCCCTGTGATGATCTTTGTGGCCTCCTCTGGACTCACACCAGCAGTTCCATGTCTTTCTTGTGTTAGGGACATGTGATGCATGGACAGCTCTTCAGGAGGCTCTATTAGTAACAGTGCTTTAATCACAGAATCACTGAATTGCTTGGGTTGGAAAAGATCTCCAAGATCATCTAGTCTAACCACCATGACCATTAAACCATGTCCCAAAGTGCCATGGCCACAAATTTCTTGAACCACTCCAGGGATGGTGACTCCACCACCTTACACCTTAAGCACCTCCTGCTTCATGTTCATGAAATCACAGAAGGGTAGGGGTTGGAAGGGACCTCTGGAGATCGAGTCCCACCCTCTTGCCAAAGCAGGGGCACCTAGGGCAGGTATAAAGTCACAGAATATTCATCCTGCCCAGCTCAAGATGATGGATCAGGTCTGTGCTACCTGCTCCAGCACCCTGAGCAGGGTCCTTGGGTGGCTTTCCATTAGATGCAGGATCTGGAGCTGCCTATTGTGCTGGACCAGTCCATGGGAGAGTTCTCTTCTACTCGGGGAGGCTGCTGAGAGCTGCTTTCCTGGGAGGGTGCTCACATTCACCATTACCCCCAAATCTACTGTCCCTTCCTCTCCTCCTCCTGGGTGACAGGGCCCTCACATCACCCTTAGAGAAACATCTTCTCTTAGGTGCTGATGAGGGGAACATCTTCTCCTAGCTGATGGTGAGGGAAACACCTCCTCTTAGGTACTGGGTGGGGGAAGCACCTTCCCATAGCTGCTGATGGCAGAGGAAATCTTTCAGCTGCCTGGGGCAGGAAACATCTCCTAGCCGATGGTGAGGGGAACATCTCCTAGCTGATGATGAGGGGAACATCTTCTCCTAGCTGATGGTGAGGGGAACATCTTCTCCTAGCTGATGGTGAGGGGAACATCTTCTCCTAGCTGATGGTGAGGGGAACATCTTCTCCTAGCTGATGGTGAGGGGAACATCTTCTCCTAGCTGATGGTGAGGGGAACATCTCCTAGCTGATGGGCAGGGGAACATCTCCTAGCTGATGATGAGGGGAACATCTCCTAGTTGATGATGATGATGATCTTCTAGCTGATGGTGAGAGGAACATCTTCTCCTAGCTGATGGTGAGGGGAACATCTTCTCCTAGCTGATGGTGAGGGGAACATCTTCTCCTAGCTGATGGTGAGGGGAACATCTCCTAGCTGATGGGCAGGGGAACATCTTCTCCTAGCTGATGGTGAGGGGAACATCTTCTAGCTGATGGTGAGAGGAACATCTTCTCCTAGCTGATGGTGAGGGGAACATCTTCTCCTAGCTGATGGTGAGGGGAACATCTTCTCCTAGCTGATGGTGAGGGGAACATCTCCTAGCTGATGGGCAGGGGAACATCTTCTCCTAGCTGATGGTGAGGGGAACATCTCCTAGCTGATGGGCAGGGGAACATCTCCTAGCTGATGATGAGGGGAACATCTCCTAGTTGATGATGATGATGATGATCTTCTTCTAGCTGATGGTGAGAGGAACATCTTCTCCTAGCTATGGAAAGGGGAACATCTCCTAGCCGATGGGCAGGGGAACATCTTCTCTTAGGTGTTGGTGGGGGAAACACCTTCCCATAGCTGCTGATGGCAGAAGAAATCTCTTAGCTGCCTATGGCAGGAAACATCTCCTAGCTGATGGTGAGGGGAACACCTCCTAGCTGACGGTGAGGGGAACATCTCCTAGCTGATGGTGAGGGGAACATCTCCTAGCTGATGGTGAGGGGAGCATCTCCTAGCTGATGGTAAGGGGAGCATCTTCTCCTAGCTGATGGTAGGGGAAACACCTTAGCTGCTGATGGCAGAGGAAATCTCTTAGCTGCCTGTGGCAGGAAACATCTCCTGGCTGTTGGCGAGGGGAACATCTTCTCCTAGCTGATGGCGCGGGGAAAATCTTCTCTGACCTACTGATGGAGAAAGATCAATTAATTTCTCTGATTGCCCTGAAAGCATCCCATTGTTTTGGCCAGGGATCACCAGGCAAATGTGCCCCTCAACAACTGCTTGGGCTACAGGAGCTGACAGAGCTCATCCTGAGCCTCCCCCGCCCTTAAAAGCGATCAGGAGGAGACCTCGGCCGGGAACGCAAATTGGTTTCCCGAGGAGGTTTGAGCAGGGTTGCCAACACTATCAGTACCCAAGTAAAATCCCTATTACTCTCCTGGATAACCTTTAATTACCCCCACCACCACCCCAAAAATATCCCTCAATTACCTTCCAGGCAGAATTATGCATATTTTTAAAGTTCTCCTAGGGATATAACACTAAACGTTGGGTTGTTATGGTTCAGTGGTTTAAATTAGAGTGTACTTAATTAAAACAGCGTAAAAAGCTGTCAGTATTCCATATAATTTGAAAGACTTTGATTAGTGTGGGGGGTTTTCTTCCCCCTCCCCCCTCCCCCCACTCCCCCTTCTTTTGCTGTTGGAGCACACTTAGCTTTGCCACCGCGGTGTCATTTGCCAGCACCTCGGTGCTGAGCGATGCAGCATCGCATGGAACTGCTTCAGGAAGCACTCAGCAGATGACACGGAGTTGGGGGAGAGTGTTGATTTGCTGGAGGGGAGGAAGGCTTTTCAAAGGGATCTGGCCAGGCTGGATCCATGGGCTGAGAATGGAATGGAATGGAATGGAATGGAATGGAATGGAATGGAATGGAATGGAATGGAACGGAATAGAATAGAGTGGAATGGAATGGGAATAGAATAGAATAGAATAGAATAGAATAGAATAGAATAGAATAGAATAGAATAGAATAGAATAGAATAGAATAGAATAGAATAGAATAGAATAGCATGGCATAGCATAGCATAGCATAGCATAGCATAGCATAGCATAGCATAGAATAGCATAGAATAGAATAGAATAGAATAGAATAGAATAGAATAGAATAGAATAGAATAGAATAAAGCAGGTTGGAAAAGACCTTTGAGATCATCAAGTCTAACCTATCACCCAACACTGTTTCATCAACTCAACCATGGCACCAAGTGCCTCAGCCAGGCTCTTCCTAAACGCCTTCAGTGATGGTGACTCCACCACCTCCCTGGGCAGCACATTCCAATGGCCAATCTCTCTTGCTGGCAAGAACTTCTTCCTCACCTCCAGCCTAAACCTCCCCTGCTACAGCTTGAGACTGTGTCCTCTTGTTCTGGTGCTGGTTGCCTGGCAGAAGAGACCAACACCCACATGGCTACAACTCCCCTTCAGGGAGTTGTAGAGAGCAAGAAGGTCTCCCCTGAGCCTCCTCTTCTCCAGGCTAAGCAACCCCAGCTCCCTCAGCCTCTCCTCACAGGGCTGTGCTCCAGACCCCTCCCCAGCCTTGTTGCCCTTCTCTGGACACCTTCCAGCACCTCAACATCTTTCCTAAACTGAGGAGCCCAGAACTGGGCACAGGACTCAAGGTGTGGCCTAAGCAGTGCTGAGTCCAGGGCAGAATGACCTCCCTGCTCCTGCTGGCCACACTGTTGCTGATGCAGGAATGAGGTTTACTGGGATGTGGTTTAACAAAACCAAGCGTTGGGTCCTCCACTTGGGGCACAACACCACCATGAAGGCTTCAGGCTTGGAGTAGGGTGGCTGCAAACTGCTTGATGGAAAAGGACCTGGGGGTGATTATTGACAGCAGCTGAAGATGAGCCAAGGTGTGCCCAGGTGACCAAGAAGACCACCACCATCCTGGCCTGGATCAGCAGTGGTGTGTCTATCTGGAGTAGGGAAGTGATTGTGCCCCTGGACTGGGCACTGGTGAGGATGCACCTTGAATCCTGCCTTCAATTTGAGACCCTCACTCCAAGAAGGACATTGATGGGTTGGAGTAGTTCTGTCCAGAGAAGTACAACAAAGCTGGAGAAAGGTCTGGAGAACAGGGCTGGTGGGGAGCAGCTGAGGGAACTGGGATTGTTTAGTCTGGAGAGCAGGAGGCTGAGAGGAGACCTTCTGGTTCTCTACAACTCCCTGAATAGAGCTTGGAGTCAGGTAGGGGTAGGTCTCTTCTTCCAAGGTGGAAGTTATAAGACAAGAGGAAACAGCCTCAAGGTGCACCTGGGGAGGTCTATGTAGGACAAGAGCAATTTCTTCACTAAAAGGTTTGTCAAGCACCCCAAGGTGTGGCAGAAGCTGTGGCAGTGCCCTTGGTGTGCAGAGGAGCAAGTCTCAGGCAGAGCCTTTCTGCAGGCAGCCCTTGGCAGGAACTCTCCCCAGCAGCTTCTGCCTGCTAGAAGCAGCTCCTGGCTGTGCCACCCTGCCCTGGACTTCAGCAAGTGCCTCACTGAGCAGAGCCTGAGCTGGGAAAGTCCCAGCCCTGACCAGAACTGGCTCTGCTCTGGCTCACACCAGGACAACATTGCTCTCAACCAGCCCCAAGCAGGTCACAAGTTCATGAAGTTCTCCTTTCTTTGCAAAGCTTTTTCCTGATTCTTGGGGAGAAAACTTATTCTCCTTCAGCTTAGCTTCAGAATCAGCTGAGGGACACCAGTTTATTGTGAGCCATGAGCTCAGTAGGATGCTTAAAGGGTCTGGTTTGATTCCCCTCCACCCCTCATAATCCATGTTTATTTATAAGCTGCCGATGTGACAGTGCCCTTGCTGTGAACATCTATATTATTATCAAGGCTCTTTATTATGGCCCAACATGAAATCCTAACTGGGAAGGGGAAAATCTTGTTTAGCCAGGGGCTAAACATCCAAACATTGATAGAGTCCAAATCTTGCCGCAGTTGTCAGGTTGTAGAATTAAGCAAATATTATCTCTTTTGTATGATTAACCTTCAGCTGAAGGAAAAGCAGGTGGCTGGGATTCACAATGGGGTCTGGGGTTGGGTTATGTTGTTGTTGTGGGTGTTCTTTTTTCCCCAGTTCAGAGCATTGTCAAACCTATTTGCTTGCTGGGAATGTGCAGAGGCATCCAATACAATGCAGTACAATACAATACAATACAATACAATACAATACAATACAATACAATACAATACAATACACCAGGTTGGAAGAGACTTTCAAGATCGAGTCCAACCCATCAACCAATCCAACCCACCTAAACAACTAAACCATGCAGCCAAGCACCCCCTCAAGTCTCCTCCTGAGCACCTCCAATGAAGGTGACTCCACCACCTCCCCAGGCAGCCCATTCCAATGGGCAATCACTCTCTCTGTATAGAACTTCTTCCTAACATCCAGCCTAAACCTCCCCTGGCACAGCTTGAGACTGTGTCCTCTTGTTCTGGTGATGCTTGCCTGGCAGAAGAGACCAACCCCCACCTGGCTACAACCTCCCTTCAGGGAAGTTTTGAAGAGCAAGAAGGTCTCCCCTGAGCCTCCTCTTCTCCAGGCTAAGCAACCCCAGCTCCCTCAGCCTCTCCTCCCAGGGCTGTGCTCCAGACCCCTCCCCAGCTTTGTTGCCCTTCTCTGGACACATTCCAGCAACTCAACATCTTTCCTAAACTGAGGGACCCAGAACTGGACACAGGACTCAAGGGGTGGCCTAACCAGTGCTGAGCACAGGGCACAATGACCTCCCTGCTCCTGCTGGCCACACTGGTCCTGATGCAGGCCAGGATGCCATTGGCCTTCTTGGCCGCCTGGGCACACTGCAGGCTCATGTTCAGCCTCCCATCAACCAGCACCCCCAGGTCCCTCTCAGCCTGGCCGCTCTCCAGCCACTCTGACCCCAGCCTGTAGCACTGCCTGGGGTTGCTGTGGCCAATGTGCAGAACCCGGCACTTGGATGTGTTCAATCTCATGCCATTAGATTCTGCCATGACTTGCTGGGAATGCTTATCTCCTCCCAGCTTGGGCTCAGGAGCTTCACTCTGCTCATCCATGGATCCTGCCAACAGAAGGGTGTTTGCTGTTCATAGATTGGTGGAGTGGTTTGGATTGGAAAGGGACCTCAAAGGGACCAGTTCCAGCCCCACACAGTGATGGGCAGGGAAGCCTTCCACTAGACCAGGCTGATTAGTTCCTCTTTATGGTATTGCAACATTAGAACCAAGGAATTGTCTGGCTTGGAAAAGCCCAACAAGATAACCCAGTTCAACCATCAATCCAACACCACATGGCCACTGAACCATGTCCCATTGTGCCATGCCCACAGGTTTCTTGAACACTGCCAGGGATGGTGACTCCACCACCTCCCTGCCCAGTGCCTGACCACTCTTGCAGCAAAGAAATTGTTCTTCATGTCCAACCTAAACCTCCCTGGCACAGTTTCAGGCCATTTCCTCTCTTTCTATCACCTGATGCTAGGGAGAAGAGACCAACCCCCACCTCACTGCAACCTCCTTTCAGGGAGCTGTAGAGAGCAATGAGCTCTCTCCCCTCAGCCTCCTTATCTCCAGGCTGAACACCCCCAGTTCCCTCAGCTGCTCCTCACCAGCCCTCTTCTCCAGACCCTTCCCCAGCTTGGTTGCCCTTCTCTGGACCTGCTCCAGCCCCTCAATGTCCTTCTTTGGGTGAAAGGCCCCAAAACTGACCCCAGGATTGGAGGTGTGTCCTCACCAGAGTCCAGCCCAGGGGCACAATCACTTCCCTACACCCCTGGTATGATTTGCCCTGATTTCCTACAGTGGACACGAGCAGCTCATGGTAATCTCCTCATGGCCTAAGGTACATGCTCAAGGGAGGTTGGTCAGTTTAGGGTACTGATCCCACAGCAGTGTCCTGCACCTACCTGGCTGTGTGGCCCCCACCCAGCATCCCCACCATGGACAGTTTGTGCAGGGGAGCTATGAGTGGTGTGGATTAGCACACAACAGCCAAGGCTCCCACCCTCCATCCTCTTCCCACCCTCCATCCTCTTCCCACTTTCAATCCTCTTCCCACTCTCCATCCTCTTCCCACCCTCCATCCTCTTCCCACCCTTTGCTATTTAGTTTGCCAATGTATTTTTCAAAATCTGCTGATGTCCAGGCTGAGGTGGTTGGGCTTGTTCAGCCTGGAGAAGAGAAGGCTGCAGGGAGACCTTCTGGTGGCCTTGCAGTGCTCAAAGGGCTGATCAGCAAGCTGGAGACAGACTTCTGAGCAGGGTCTGTTGTGACAGGACAAGGGGTGATGGTTGGAGCTAAAAGAGGGAGATTGAGACTGGAGAGAAGAGAGAAATGTTTGACACTGAGGGTGGGGAAACCCTGTCCCAGGTTGCCCAGAATGGTGGGAGAGGCTCCATGCCTGGAACCATTGCAGGTCAGATTGTTTGGGGCTCTGAGCAACCTGCTCTAGCTGCTGATGTTCCTGCAGGAGTTGAAATGTCATAGTGTCATAGTATCATAGTGTCAGAGTTGGAAGGGACCACAAGGATCAGCTAGTTCCAACCCCCTGCCATGGGCAGGGACACCCCACACTAGATCAGGCTGGCCACAGCCTCATCCAGCCTGGGCTTAAACACCTCCAGGGACGGGGCCTCAACCACCTCCCTGGATAACCCATTCCAGGGCTTCACCACTCTCATGGGGAAGAACTTCCTCCTCACCTCCAGCCTGAATCTCCCCACCTCCAGCTTCATTCCATTCCCCCTAGTCCTATCACTACCTAAGAGCCTGAGAAGTCCCTCCCCAGCCTTCCTGTAGCTCCCTTCAGATACTGGAAGGCCACAATGAGGTCACCTCGGAGCCTTCTCTTCTCCAGACTGAACAGCCCCAACTCCTTCAGTCTGTCCTCACAGCAGAGCAGCTCCAGCCCTCTGATCATCCTCGTGGCCCTTCTCTGGACACCTTCCAGCACCTCCACATCCCTCTTGTCATAGGGGCTCCAGAACTGGAGGCAGTACTCCAGGTGGCGTCTCACCAGAGCTGAGTAGAGGGGGAGAATCCCCTCCCTTGCCCTGCTGGCCACACTTCTCCTGATGCAGCCCAGGATCTGATTGGCTTTCCGGGCTGCAAGTGCACATTGAGAGCTCCTGTTGAGCTTCTCGTCCACCAGCACCCCCAAGTCTCTCTCCTCAGGGCTGCTCTCCAGCCAGTCCCTGCCCAGCCTGGATTTGTGCCTGGGATTGCCTCAACCCAGATGCAGGACCCTGCACTTGGTCTTGTTGAAGCTCATGAGGTTGGCTTGTGCCCACCTCTCCAGCCTGTCCAGGTCCCTCTGGATGGATCCCTTCCCTCCAGCGTGTCTGCTGCACCACACAGCTTGGTGTCATCAGCAAACTTGCTGAGGCTGCACTCGATGCCACTGTCCATGGCACCCACAAAGATGTTGAACAAGCCTGGTCCCAGGACTGATCCCTGAGGGACTCTGCTTGTCCCTGGCCTCCACTGGGACATGGACCCACTGACAGCCACTCTTTGGATGGAGGATGAACTTTCAAGTCCCCTCTCAGCCCAAACAGTTCTAAGCTCCTATTTATCTCCTGAAATAATTTGATTTCCATTGTCTTTTCTCAAATCAGGGCTGGAAAAACCTTGAGATGCCACTTTCCATCTCAAAATGTGGTACATCTGCACAATGGAGAGTGGAGCCAGGTACAATGAGTTGCTCTGTGTGGAAACACCACACCATGGGATTGACCATGGAGGCTTTCAACTGGGAGAGAAGAGATTTAGCCTGGAGATTAGGGAGAAATTCTCTCCAGTGAGGGTGATGAGACACTGGAACAGGTTGCCCAGGGAGGTTTGGAGGCTCCAAGGCTGGAATGTTTCAAAACCAGGTTGAACAGATCCTTGAGCAACCTGGCCTAATGTAAGGTGTCCCTGCCTATGGCAGGGGGTTGCAACTACAGAAGAAGAGGCCTGGGGAAGAGAAGGCTCAGGGGAGACCTTATTGCTCTCTACAACTCCCTGAAGGGAGGTTGTAGCCAGGTGGGGGTTGGTCTCTTCTGCCAGGCAAGCAACACCAGAACAAGAGGACACAGTCTCAAGCTGCACCAGGGGAGCTTTAGGCTGGAGGTGAGGAGAACTTCCCAGAAAGAGTAATTGGCCATTGGAATGTGCTGCCCAGGGAGGTGGTGGAGTCCCCATCCCTGGAGGTGTTCAAGAGGAGATTGGATGTGGCACTTGAAGTCATGGTTTAGTTGTCAGGAGGTGTTAGGTATTAGGTAATAGGTTGGACTTGATGATCTCTGAGGTCTTTTCCATCCTGGTTGATTCCATGATCTACAAAAGGTCCCTTCCAACCCAAACCGTTCTGTGATGGTTCTATGATTAGCTGCCTGTGTTGGGTTAATGGTTGGATCTGATGATCTTAAAGGTCTTTTGCAGCCAAAATGATTCTGTAATTCTAAAAAGGGAGGTCTGAGGAAGCTGCTCAGGATTAGGCTGGTGGGAAGGCTGGTGGGACTGGAGCACTGCCTGGTGAGGAGAGGCTGAGAGCCCTGGGGCTGATTAGTCGGCAGAAGAGAAGACTGAGAGGGGATTTGACCTGTGTGACCTGTGCTGGATTCTATGGTCCTGCTCTGGCAGTGGGATTGGACTTGATGATCTTTGGAGGTCCTTTCCAACCCCTAACATTCTGTGAGCCTATGAAGACACCCAGACTTGCTCCTTCAACACCTGGGTGGTTCAAGAAACCTGTGGAGATGGCCCTCTGGGACATGGTTTAATGGCCAGGGTGGTGCTGGGTTGTTGTTTGGACTCAAATGATCTTAGGGATCTTTTCTAACCCAAACAAAAGAGACTGGATGATTAGTGCTACAGAATCAGATAATCAATAAGGTTGGAAAAGACCTCAAAGATCATCAAGTCCAACCTGTCACCCAAGACCTCATGACCACGGTTTAGTTGAGAGCCCTGGGGCTTTCTAGTCTGGAGAAGAGAAGGCTGAGAGAGGATTTGGTCTATATTTATCAATATCTGAGGGCTGGGGCTCAAGAGGGAGGGGACAGGCTCTGCTCACTTGCACCCTGGGATAGGACAAGGAGCAATGGATAGAAACTCCAGCACAGGAGGTTCCACCTCAACATGAAGAGGAACTTCTTCACTGGGAGGGTCACAGAGCACTGGAGCAGGCTGCCCAGAGAGATTGTGGAGTCTCCTTCTCTGGAGCCTTTCCAGCCCCATCTGGCTGTGTTCCTGTGTGACCTGTGCTGGATTCTATGCTCCTGCTCTGTCACAGGGGTTGCACTTCATGATCTTTGGAGGTCCCTTCCAGCCCCTAACACCCTGTGAGCCTGTGAAAGCCCAGGAACCCGCACAGCAATGCTGCTGGGGAGAGCAGATCCAAGCCACCTGCAGAGTTTGTCATTAGAAGGAAAAAATTCTGTAGGGACAAATTGTGAGGTCAGACCTTAGAATCATAGAATCATAGACTCACAGAATCAGTAAGGTTGGAAGAGACCTCAGAGATCATCAAGTCCAACCTGTCACCCAACACCTCATGACCACTAAACCATGGCACCAAGTGCCACATCCAATCCTCTCTTGAACCCCTCCAGGGATGGTGCCCCCACTACCTCCCTGGGCAGCACATGCCAATGGCCAATCTCTCTTGCTGGGAAGAACTTTCTCCTCCCCTCCCCTCCAGCCTAAACCTTCCCTGGCACAGCTTGAGGCTGTGTCCTCTTGTTCTGAGGAAAAACCTTGCTTCAAAACAAACCAACCCACAACCCAGTATGTGTCTTATACCAAAGGAGGAAGCCTCCCAGTCCCAGGATCCAAAAAGCTCGCAGTGCAGATGATGGATCTCGAGAGGACTGTGGTGAAATGAGGCAGCTCATGTCATTATGGCTTGTGTGTTTACTGACACTTCTCCAGCACCCTGCTTGCCTGGGCTGGGGGAGCAGCAGCTTTTGTCCTCTGAGGTTTTAAAGGTGTAGGAGGTTGGTCACCTGTTCTTAAAAAAAACATATATATATAGAGAGAGAGAGAGTGGTGAAGCCCTGGAATGGGTTATCCTGGGAGGTGGTTGAGGCCCCATCCCTGGAGGTGTTTAAGCCCAGGCTGGATGAGGCTCTGGCCAGCCTGATCTAGTGCAGGGTGTCCCTGCCCATGGCAGGGGGTTGGAACTGGATGGTCCTTGTGGTCCCTTCCAGCCCTGACTGATACTATGATACTATGATAAAAGAAGCAAAAATAAGGTCTAATTGCCTGGGTTGATTCCCCCTTTGGAGTCATTTATATGGCTGGAAGGATGAGTCCCTCAGGGGGATATCGTTGCTAGCACAGGGAAAAGTCCTTTGCACTTGGTCCTCCCCATCCAAAAATTCTCCACTTGTGCCTCCCCTGCTCTTTTTATCCACCCTCCCCTCACATCTACCTCTTTTTAGGAGCACTTTGCTCCCGGGAAGGAGAACCACTTGTCCCGAGGAGAGGCCACAGAGGACAAGGAGCGGGTGTCCCCCTTTCCCCCCGCCCTCCCCCGCCGCCCCAAGCCGCCGGCACCGCGCCGGGAAGCGGCGGTGGCACCGCCGGCAGGCTCTCTGCAGTGAATCTTAATTAGGCACATGCAGATAGCTCCAAATCTGCTCAAGATGGATTATCTGAATGAAGCCCAGTAAATTATCCTTTTATTATCCTTTTAGTGTCCGCTGGGGAGCTGGGCTTGGCTAGCAGGCGGCTGATACCTTAGGTTTTTTTCTCCAACTCCCTTGGACTGAGAAGGCAGGAATGGCCCCAGAGGGCACGGGGAGGTGGCAGAGGCTTTGCGAAAGAGCAGTGGGCTGCACCCCCTCTCTGGGATCTGTGTCCCCCACCATGGGGTCTGTACCCCAACCGTGGGATCTGTATCTCCCACCATGGGATCTGACACCCCACCATGGGATCTGCACCCATATCGTGGGGTCTGCACCCCTGCCATGGGGTCTGCATCTCCACCATGGGATCTGTACCCCAACCATGGGATCTGTACCCCAACCATGGGATCTGTATCCCCACCATGGGATCTGCACCCCTACCATGGGATCTGCACCCCAACCATGGGATCTGTACCCCTACCATGGGATCTGCATCCCCACCATGGGGTCTGCACCCCTACCATGGGATGTGCACCCCCACCATGGGGTCTGCACCCCTACCATGGGATGTGCACCCCTACCATGGGATCTGCACCCCTACCATGGGATCTGTACCCCAACCATGGGATCTGCATCCCCACCATGGGATCTGCACCCCTACCATGGGATCTGCACCCCTACCATGGGATCTGTACCCCTACCATGGGATCTGCATCCCCACCATGGGATGTGCACCCCTACCATGGGATCTGCACCCCTACCATGGGATCTGCACCCCAACCATGGGATCTGTACCCATACCTTGGGGTCTGCATCCCCACCATGGGATCTGTACCCCAACCATGGGATCTGCATTCCCACCATGGGATCTGTACCCCAACCATGGGATCTGTATCCCCACCATGGGATCTGCACCCCTACCATGGGATCTGCACCCCTATCCATCCCCATGGGATCTGCACCCCTACCATGGGATCTGCACCCCTACCATGGGATCTGTACCCCTACCATGGGATCTGCATCCCCACCATGGGATCTGTACCCCTACCATGGGATCTGCATCCCCACCATGGGGGGTCTGCATCTGCACCCCTACCATGGGATCTGCACCCCCACCATGGGATCTGCACCCATGGGATCAACCATGGGATCTGTCTGCACCCATATCTGCTTGGGGTCTGCATCCCCACCATGGGATCATGCACCCCTACCATGGGATCTGTATCTGCACCAACCATGGGATCTGTATCCCCACCATGGGATCTGTACCCCAACCATGGGATCTGCACAGCTAAGGTCTGCAGCTAAGGTGAGCTGCAGCCACAGCTCACGACAGGTTTGGGAGCTGATATTTAGCATGGGAAAGTATTCAAAGGACTCCTTGTCCTGGATGTTTTGCTTTGACAAACTGTCCAGATTCCAAGCTGGGGTAGCCACCAGAGGCTGTCCAGGAACCCCTCTGCCTCCCCCAAGGGAAGAAAAGGGAGAAGGGAGAGAGGCTGATGGGCTGGGAAAGAAACACAACCAGCTGGGATGGAAAGAAGAACAATCCCATGGGAGAGAGACAAAGAGACACAAACCAACATGGAACCCAACCCCTGATGGCAATGAGGGCACCATTGGCACCACTGATGCTGGGGACAGGCACTGGGCAAGTCCCAGGCTGGACTCAGCAGCAGATGGGAACCAGATTCAGGAGCTGGATTCTGAAACTGGATTCAGGAACAGAGGGATGGGGATGGAAGGCAGAAGGGACAGAGTCCTGCTGGGACACCAGCCAGGCAAGAAGCAGCTTGGCCCTGGGCATCCCTCAGCTTGCTCCTGAAGATGCCCTCCACGGGCTGCAATCCCTTGCTGGGCACTTGAAGGTCACCTGTCCTGGCTGCTCCTCCCCACAGCTGCCACCTCTGCCTTGCTGCCCCCCAAGGTGTGGCAAAAGCTGTGGCAGTGCCCTTGGTGTGCAGAGGAGCAAGTCTCAGGCAGAGCCTTTCTGCAGGCAGCCCTTGGCAGGAACTCTCCCCAGCAGCTTCTCTCTGCTGGCCTGAACTTCAGCAAGTGCCATCGCTTGGGATGGCCTCATCCCATCTTAAACGTGGGGAAGAATCCCCAGGCTGTGCCTTCAGGCTTCTGCTCAGGCTTGTGCCTGCAGGATTGTGCTGAGGATCATTTAATTATGTGACACACTAAGAGCAGAGAGAGATGCTGGTGAGATGCTGATGCCACCACTCTCCAGATGGTCCTCACAGAAGGCTGTGGAGTCTCGTGTGCT